>JABXWE010001166.1:0-27423 GCA_014611495.1 Limonius californicus
AAATTTGGTACCAAATTGCACATCTAAATTAAAAATGTACCAATTATAAAGCATAGACTTATCAAATAAATCTCCAGCTGTTTCCAAACATTCTTAAATTGTTAATATCAAAGTTAGTACAAAGAATTTCAATAAACAAATTTCAGAATCATCTTCCTAATAAAATTACACAACTTTTGATATGATTTTTTTTACTCCAAGGTTTACCACAAAAAAAACATGTGTCAAAATTACTAAATTTGGACAAAATTCAAATAAAACTTATCAAAATCATATTAAACATCAACAATAATTATAAACAAATGTACAGAAATACAAAAACACCCTGCACATCAAATATACATAGAATAATTATGAGAAAATAAGAAATTAAACTCAAAAATACTACATCTTTATAATTTATAAATAATTAACAAACAAAGTCATGTTAAACAACCAAATTGCTTCTAAACTTCCTTTACATAATATAAAAGTAAATCAAAATCCTCACAACTCGTTAAATACAAAATAACCTCGTAAATACAAATAAATACACTGTCAAAAATAGAAAATTACAAAAATTTACATTCTAGGGCTTCCAATTGCCAAGACAACCAAAACATTGCCTACTTCACACATAAACGTTTCAACATCATTCCCTAAGGAATGCTCACCCACAACTTCACTTTGTATCCAATTAAGGCACTACGCAGAACTTTACCGAAGATCGTAGCTACCTCACAATCCAATCCGGTATACATTTGTCATATTTAATCATTATAACTTTTCAAATAACATTCTTAACATGATAATCAGGCTAATTACATTCAATTTCAGGTATAACTTAGGACTTCTTCATTAAAATAGTATCATTTTACCTATAAGTTAGGCATTACGAAGCCAAAATCACATCATATAAATGTTACGAAGTAAAACTAACATAGTATAAGTATAGTTTAGAATACTAATATAAATTTAGGGTAATAACATGGCAATTTACATCTCATCTCTGGCCTTAACATAAATACGTTTAGCCACTGTCTAGAACGAAAGTAATTTCCTGGATTTGATCATCAAAAATTTGTTTATACATCCAACTACAGCTTAAAATAAACACTTATTGTGCGGTATGGTACCATGCTGGTTTATTTAAAATATATATATAATATGTTGAGAATATATTTCACTTTATTGGTGTTTCTATCAGGGATACATGTAAATCCAGAAAATGATAATAAATTTAATTTTGACGTAAGCTATTTATATAATTATTTAAAATATTATCTGACGAATTACTGCACTCGCTAGTTTCATCAAAGCGATTACCACATTTTGCCCGAAAGGATGGAAGTAGTACGCTATAACAAGCAGTTGGTAAAACATTTTGAACTTCATACTTTTAAGTACAATAGAACCCGCACAGCTTTTAATTTGACGCTTAATTTCAAGTTTACCCTCAACAACACGCTAGAAGTAAGTTAAACTTATTTTAAAATCTAGCCTAACTGTAAGTATTTATTTCCTTAGATAGTTGTGCAAGCATATAAGTTTGCAAGTAATGAGTATCGATTCTTTCCACTTCGTTTTCAATACAACTACTGTATTGCTAAATCTCTACATGTGTTTGGTTATGGTAAATCTAAATGCGGAAATTTTCCAGAATGTGTATTCTTAAAGGTAATATTGTTAACTATGGTTTTTCGTATATAAAATCACTACTTTTCATACAATCATTACTTCCATTCACGTAAGAGGTTTCACAATTTCCGGACTTTCACAGTAAAAAGAAGGTAACATAAAAAGATTTGATATTTCTTCAAAATAAACTGTAGTTACTTTAATACACTTGTAGTTTCCTAAAGATTTCTTAAAACATTTAACAGTCTTCCGCAGAAACTGTTTTCTGTCTCGCGTACACTTTTTACTTAATATCTTCTACGTCCTGAAATCGTGTCCCTTTCAGAACTCTTTTCGCTTTACAAGAGATTAAAAGTCTGCTGGTGTCATGCCAGATGAATAGAGTGGCTCACTAATCTCAACGAAGCCGTGTTTAATGATAAATAACTTTTCAATCAGTGCAGAATGGGTAGTTGCATTATGTTGAAACAAGAACCAACTACTCTTTTCTCGAAATTTTAATCACACTCGAGAAATGCATACACTCTAGTTTTCAAAAAAGATAATCACCGTGTTTTATACTGGGTTTTATAAAACGAAAATTTTGAGGTTTGTCCATGATTTTCCAATCTACTACGTACTCAGAATTATACCGAAACACCTTTGTCGCATAACAGGTGACAACGCAACTTAAATCATTTAAATCGTTGCCCGTACAAGTCTGAATAAAGTTTGTGCATCATTTACGTTACTTTTCTCTGTTTTGTTCATCTGCATGTCTGTGCGAGACCAGCTTTGCGCAGATTTTCCTCTTTCCTAAATCTTTGATTAAAATTTGTTGAATCGTGTCCTAATTCATGTTCAACTGCTCTGCCATTACTGGAAGCGGTAGTTAGCAACCTGTTGCCACAACTTCACAAACTGTTACAAGTTATCTAGCAATTCAATTGATCGAAGGACCCCTGGTTTTAGCATCATTTTGAAAAGCTGTATTTTTGAAAAGTTTAAGACCATTTAAACTCACTAAGGTATACACAATTTGCAACATTTCATAAGTTTCTATTGACGTTTTCCCTAAGTTACAATAAAATATAATATTCACTCCATACCCCATGAAGACTGAGGGAAAAACAACGTACGTTGTGTTTCCCTCAGTCGTATGTACGTGCTAGCGTCCTGCGTATATACTTGCAGCTACTCGATTGCCTTCTATGGGTAAAACTGTGAACTATTATATTATGCAGCTTTATCTTTGGTTTAATTTAACATGACTCCAGTTGTACAGCCTTAATTCACGCATTAAATTGCAAAACTTCGTATAGTTGCCCAGGAAAAAACGAGCAGAATTTCAGTTGTTTATTTTATTTAGCACTTACACAATATACCTCTAACTGTTGTTGTTATTTGTAACAAACTGCTATTATTTACTTCTGTAGGGAATAAGTTATCACGTATGCAACTGGGCACCTGATGAGTCGAGATTTCCTCCATACATTCCTACAGGCAGATATATGATAGAACTACAGGGAATGCATTATTCAACGGAATTGTTTCTTGTTAATTTTTATGGAGCAGTAACTCGTCCAATCGTAAAATAGTAATTGCATTTTCCCGTAACGTTTCCAATATGTGTTAATGTATACTTAAAGCAATAAAGATTTCAAACACCTAAAATTAATTAGCTCATATACATTTTGTATTTAAATAACAATTTATTGTTTTATATAGTACGGATTACTTACAAATATATAACGTTACATACCAACAACAAATGTACTGCTTATAAAATATTGCAAATCTACATCCTACTTTTCGGTCTCTTTTTAATGAAGGTATAAGGTTGTATTATGGTAGCTCAGTTGGTAGGGCGCTCGCTTTCTGAGTAAAACATCGATTCTGGCTTGGGTTTGAAACCTAAGCATTACTATGCAGATTTATAAAAATCTTGTCTGCAACCCACCACACACAATTTCCCAATCCGGCTTGCAACCGTGGGATCTTAAGGTTAAAACCTTCTCTGGAATTTCTGTCGTTCAGATTCGACGTTAAACTGTAGGTCCCCTGTGTTTCTACCTTAGTGCTGAAGAGATGCAGGTGGCAGAGAAGGGGCCGATGCCCAGGAGTGGGACAAAAAGGCTGTCGATGATGATGACGAAGCTTATGCATGTATAAGTTGGTTGCATTTCAAACTATCATATTTTTTTCAAAACTGAATTAATCTAGATGGATTTATCGACGGCGCTTCAAGCTGTACAAAAAATAAAATGTATTTTGTTGTGCACCGGAAATGCTGGAGCGAGTAGAAAATAATTTGAAAATTGTTATCATTGTATATTATTGACACTATCTTTAAGCCTTCAAAGAGCTGTGTATATAATATAAGTTATACGACTAAAATCAACATTTCGAACTCAATTTAAAACGAGTTAATTTTGTATTTAGATTATTAGAGAATCTAAAAAAAGTGTCGAAGTATATCTAAATTTGAATTGATGTCACTGCCTTGGTGAGGTTGAGTTTTGATTTAACACTTTTGTGTAGTTTATGCTTAGATTCTACAATTATTAGAATTGTTTAAATGTTTGAGCTTAAAATATGTAGAGGACTTGTAGATATACCAGCAACAAGCAATTTCGTTTCTATGAGCAGAGGTAGCGGTAGCAGTAGTACTGGCTGTTTAACTTCGGGTAATGATAACTAAAATCGATTGCTGACGTTTTTTATACTAATGAGACGTTCCTTACAGGTGAGTGTTTGAGAAGATTATACATGAAAAATTCAATTCCAATTTCGATTTTTATATCAAAATAAAATCGAAATTTCGAACGCCTAGTCAAAAAAGTTTTGTCGTGGGGATGTTGGATAGAACGTATGTTTAGTATGTTCTTCCGTACAACTAACTTTCTGCAAATTTGGCACAGATACATAAAAGCAGGTGTAAATGAGAATCTTAAATTAATGTGTGACGTTCGTCAGGTTTTTCTCGCAATTGAATTTGCTTAGCTCTTAGCTGAACGCTGACAGGGAACAGTCAAGTTTGTTCTCGGTGTAATTAGGATAAAGTCCAAGTTGCTCTTGTAAATTTAACATGTGCCATTTTTCTCCTAATAAATCTCGTTAATTAAATCGAATAATGTGTACACAAGCGGCGATAATTTAATGGTGAATATCGTGTGATGTCTCTTATCATATTATACGGATAAATTTAACACAGTTATCATTTTCTTAACGTTCCCCTGAAGAGCTATCGTTCCAGCAAAAACTCTGTGCTGCTCTTTGTCGTGTTTTGCGTCTAAAACACCCAGTCTTATCGGTTTTTTCTCCGTTTTTCTGAATTAAATCTTAATTGCACTGCCTGATGAAATATTATATAACCTGACGCCATCACTCAATGACGTCATCCAGCGACGCCATCATACAGTAACGTCCATTCATCTGCTTTCTTTCCTTGCGACTTTTCTCTTTGGAAGCATCGATCGGACGTAAGTCAACCTTCTGGCTTCCTTTACCTTAACGCCGACTTGGGGCAAACACTATCCGTAATATTAATTGTTAAGGAAGATTATTAGGATTGATTATTTGTTTACAAAGTGCTTCGATTTATGAAACGTAAAAGTAATAAAAACTATCTTCTGTTGCCCATTGTTCTTTTATGTAATAATTAACTGCGTTTATGTTGTACAGTCAGCTGATATTGACTAGGCAGCTCTTTTCTTTTTTAGCGTAGCGTAAACGTCGTAGTCAAGGGCGGGGATGGCTGAGTGGTAAGAGAATCAGGCTTCGGACGTAATAGTCCAAACGCTTCTTGATTCCTCTCGGGGTCAAAAAATTTTCGAATTCCCTGTGTGGTTGGTACTCGAACCGGCCTCTATTTGCCATTGGCGATCAAATTAACGGCGCTCCTCGTGCGACGGTCGCGTTAGAGGAGCAACAAGACTCTATACGTATCACCTTACAGCAGTCAGGTTAAGTACGGTTGCGCACCAACACGGTAACCAGCAGAGTCGGGACCTGTTGTGCATATCACAAATTAGCTTATTCTTGCCTCACTTCAAAGCGATGGGCCTACAGGGTCTGTGAAAGCTCCAATAATAATAATAATAAAAATAATAATAATAATAATATCGGCCACAGGAGATATATCAACTGCCTTACATAACTACCTCAGGATACTCGATCTAAACCCCAACATTACATATAAATGCAAAAAGCCAGTATACTAAATACATGGCGGATGGTCAGAATGGTTTCTACAACAATAGATAAACAAGATATCATCATAGATATTCGCATCTTGCGTTATATACCTGACACAAATCTGAGGATAAATTAAATTAAGAAATAACAATAATAATAATAATAATAAACGTCGTAGTCAGTGGCGGCTCGAGCAATAGGTTCGGATGTTTCTAGGCTTCTTGGCAGTCCTTGGCTCTTTCATGAGGATGTTCGTTTAGGTGTGACTTGAAAGGTTAGAACCCACTTATTTTGATAGATAATTAATTAATTATATAGCCCTGAAATAATAATATGAGCATTTTATGATATCGAGCAGTTGCAATTAAGCTACATTTGATAAGTATAGTTAATTACACATTAATTTTAATAAACAATTCTTAACAATAAAATATTCCAGATAAAATTATACCAGAAAGATTAACAATTTATTGTTGTTTTGCAGATCATATAACGTTTCCCAGCAGTTAATTAACTCACTGAAGTCGCAGATAATTAAACCTAAATAATCCCAACTTCTGAAATATTCCCAACTAAAATAGCTCATGAAAGCCTTCCCAACGCTCATATTGCTCTGTTAAAAACATGTAATTCATTGCAAATTGCACTTCTAAAGTGGAAGCTATTCGGAACAGAAATGAGAATAGGACAGCTCCATCAACACAGCTTCGCGATGAAAATTTAATACAGTATAGTGTAAATTATCAAATTAGTAAAGCAAAGTCCGCGAATTGCTGTTGGGTTTTCCTCATGTTTGTTTCTCAAAGTTTTCTCGTTATAGCGATTACATTAAGTTCTTGCATGTTGACTTTGACGATGCACTTGCTGGGGCAACATAGCTCGGAGCTATGAAAAAGGAACTAAAATAATATTTAACGAACATTTCAGCACAAACATAATTTATTTGTAAATTAAGCTTGATTTCGAAGTTTCTATATGCAGATTCAAATTAAAAAACGGATTTGAATCATGTTGGGGCGAATAATGTGAAAGCCATCTGCTAGGACTGTATTAAATATTTTATGTGTAATTTTAGCAGCGTGAAGGACCTGGAAAACAGACTTTAATAAAAAGGTCGGCTTTCGATAATAACAATAAGTTGACCACTTCCTAAAGAACGTGACGAACGGATAAAGCAATAACATACCCTATTTACTTTTATTGCACCTTCTTCCTAGTCGAAAGCTACGTTTAAGAAGGGAAAACTGCCGCGAACAAATGTGAAAACCTTGTTAGGAAAAATCTGAAACCGTCTGAGCTATTCTAGTTAAAAAACTAATTAAGAAAGCAGCTGAATGCAATTAAACCACTCACGTAGTAAATCTAATCTCCCAAACCATAATGATAGCTGCTTCACGGTAATAGTTTCTTGATATATTTGAAGCTAGTTTCAGTGTTTGCACTTGGCTGAAGTTATGATAAATTATTGCAAGTTATTTGAACCGTAATAAAAGGCTTCCCTTCACGTGCGTCTAGGTTTCTGTATGGAAGCTCTGTTTCCCTCGGATTAGCAACGTAATCACTAATTTGAAATGAAACTTTAACTCCAATAGCTTAAATAATCAAATTAGCTTGAAATTTGCTAGCAGTAGCTATTCTATTGAGCATTCACAATGAGGATGAAACTAAAAGATAATGTAATTTGGCAGATGCTGGTTTTGCTACAGCTAAATATTTGATTCGTTTTCGGTTGTACTTTTAATACTGCAAATTGAATTACGCGTATGTTTAGAGTGTTGATTATAATTAAAAATCTATTGAAATTTAATTATTATGTAAGTTTCCAAAAAAAGTAACTCAATGATAAAGCGAGTCTACGAAAAGTCAATAAATACAAGCCATGGACAGAAATTTAAGTCACAACAATACAGCAAAATAAATGAAAAGCAAATCCAGTTTACTGAAAAACACTAACCGAAGATACAATAGGTTTTCCTAAACTTCTTCTCTTCTTCTGCAGCTTATATCATCGATCGTCGGATGTAAGACTTCCTTAGATTGTTCCATTCTTCTCTGTTGTTTGTCTTTCTCATCCAGTCGCCCCCTACCACTCTCTTAACATCATCTGTCCACCTAGTCCGCGGCCTTCCTCTACTTGTTTTTTTTACCTCGGGGCCTCCATGCTTTGGCCTCCATCTATTATCCTGCATTCTTCCTATGTGCCCCGCCCAATTCCATCTTATAGTACATAGACGTTCCATTATACAGTGCGGTTGTAAAATCTCCTCCCCCCCCCCTACTAACTTCTGAACGACTTGATATTTCTACACAAAATTTTGTGTGTTTTAATGGGAGGGTAAATACTACATTTTAGTACATATTTAAATTTTATAACGCATAGACGGCCGGCGAACCCGGTTTCAACATCCGCGAAGGGCACGCGGGGGACGCCGGCTAAGTTTTTATGCCGATTTCTACGATTTATTTCGAAGTTTCGGCGTCTCCCACGCCCCCTACGGAGATGTTAGAACCGTCTTCGGCGGCCGTCGAAGTGCCGTACTTCTGCGAACAGATTGAAATGGCGACCGACCCGCTGCGATGACGTGGACACATGCTGGACGTCGATTCGTGTTGCGACTTTGGATGCCCCTGGCGGCCGAACAGTACGAGCTGCGGGAAAGTGCCATAAGGAAAAGTCGTTGCCGTCAACGGGGCCAACAACATGTCAGGACCGCAAATCGCAAACGTTTCCGTGTTTTTTCTTTTTCCCATAAACTTGTTATTTTCTATCATCTCTCATGTTTTTGCGGATTAATTTTTTTTTATGAAACGTCAAAAAAAGACGTACGAATCGGCGTAGAAACTTAACCGGCATCCCCCGCGTCCCCTTCGCGGACGTTAGAACCGGCCGTCGATGCGCCGTACTTATGCGAACAGACTGAGTTCGCGACCGACCCGCTGCGATGACGTGGACACGTGTTGGACGTCGATTCGCGTTTTCAACTTTGGACACCCCTGGCGGCCGAACGGTACGAGCTACGAGCAAGTGCCATAAGGAAAAGTTGTTGTCCTCGACGAGACCATACAGCATATCCGCAAATCGCAAAATTTTCCGGGTGCCTTCTTTTTTCCATAAACTTGTTATTTTCAATCTGTCGTTTGTTTCTGGATGAATATTTTTTATAAAACTCAAGGATCAAACGAAATCAGGAAATGACGTGTACTCCACGTTCATTGCCATTTAAAACAATAGTTCAAGATGAAGAAGAAGAAGTTATAAAATTTAAACATGGGCTAAAAAGTAGAATTTAGCCTTCCATTAAAGCACAGAGTAGTACAGAGGGTAGTACAAATAGTTACTAATTTTGAATTTTTTGTTGTAGCAACTCTTTGTTTATAAGACAACGGAATTTGATAATGAATAAAATATACATATTTTTGTGTTCATTGTTAAAGATAGTTATTATCGCATTATTTTGTCAAATTTAATAATTCTATTATAATTTATTTAAGAAAGTGTTAATTGCTACCAACATAATTGTAGAGTACTCACCTATATTGAGTAATCGTAATTATCAGTTAACTAAATTTTATTATTTGAATTAATATTATTTATCGCATCTAGCGCTTATTTTATATCTCTTAGGATTTCCGCATCTTTAAGGAATATTGAAACTTCTGACACATTGTATGAGTATTCTTCGTAAATATGAAGAGGTAGTTTGAAATATGGAAAGTCCTAGCGAACTATTACATTAATCTTTTTCTCTAGTAAAGCAAACCATTGCATCATGATACTGAGACACACAGGGCGTTATAAGAACGTACACATACACTAAATTCTACATCTTTAGTTTACAACATACAACATAAAACTGTCGAATAGAAGTTTACAGAATAGTACAAATGTAATAATTAATACCATCACGAACGGAATTATTGGAAAATTTATGGATTATGTATTAAAACATAATACTGAAAGTATTAACAGGGTTATACAGTGTCTGCATGATTGTAAATTAATTAATAATATTTAATATTAAATGTATTTCATGTTGTAGTAATACAAGCTACTAACATACTCATTGCAAAGGTGACTTATTTAAAACTGAATATTCTAAATATCTCGCTAATTTTAAAAACGTCAGTAAAAACAGCAGTAAAACAGCAAAAAGGACCTTCGCCTCTCAAACAAAAACTTATTATAAAAATTGCCAAAAGTAGTGCAATTATTTGGTAACATTGACCTAAGTTTGTGACACACAGGGTGATTCTAAACGTGTGCGAAAAAGCTTAACCACGTACAGCTGAGGTTATTTAATCCCTAAATCGCCTAGTACATATGATTTAATTCGGCAACTTCACAGAGATATGACACTTTAAAGTTTATTTAAATCAAATCATAAAAATGTAAATAACGTTTTTGTTTCTTGTCCGATTTTAGTAATTTAAGCTAACAGTCCAATGGGGCCTCGGTGGAGTAGTGCGGAAACGCGCTGCCATAGAAGTCACAGCGAAATGTAGCCGATCGGCTGGGGTGTTCGAATCCCGACTGGGGCGACCGGGCCAAAACGGTCTTAGTTTTATTGAAGAAGTAGTTCTTATCTTAAGCAAAATCAAAACAGTCTCAAGACTCAAACCAACTTTTTTTATATTATACGCATTGTCTTTTACGTTGGCTTTCTAGCGTTCAGGTTGACAACCCTAACCCCTGAAAAAAACAGATTAAGTAATATAGAGGTTTCCTATGAAAAAATTTACATTTAATTTTGAATTGCCTGGTCGGTATAGGATCCTCTTCAGTAATTTCAATAAAAAAGACAATATTTATTGCAGGCATATTTTCCTCAGTTGTAAATATATCTTGGGAATTCTATCCTAAACAGAGACAAAAAGTAAATCTGGCGATATCCAATGGCGAGATTGGAGTGGTCAAGAACATCAGCCTCCTCTTTCGTGTCTAATCCAGCATCCTCAGGCCTCTGGATTTGAAAATTCAACAAACTTATAATGGATACGTAATATAGGGCCATCATGGTAAAGCATGAGTTGTCTTCTAATAACCATAGGAAATTCATTGGAAAATTTGCCTAAGTTATTGTGTTAAAAAATTCAGGTAAAATTGAATATTCTTGACTTAGGGAAACCCTTATCACACAGTTTTCAATTATTCTTCCAAGGTTTGACAGTTTATTTTTGTAATCGAACGGATTACAAAATATTTCATATCTCGTGCCCAGAATCCTTGACAGAATCCAAAAAATTCATCAAGTATGTAATAAAGCAAACGATCAAATATTTTATTTTTGATGATATATAAATTGAAGCATTAATTATCACAAGATCTAAACATTGGTTTTAAATTAACACCACTATAAAGCCTTGGCACCTGTGAACTAATCAGACGAAAAGTTCATAAACCTCTACCCAGTCTTGAGTGAAATTGCCCAAATAACAAACCAAATTTAAAGGGATAATCAGTTGACGTTGTCCGTCAGGCCGTAGTTAACGGACTCGGTATACTAATTAACTACTACAAGTTCTGCTTGAATAAGTTACATTTATAGACATTGCGACACGTAGTATTCGCTGATAAAGTTCCACGTAAAAAAGTGAAAGTTTGAATACCGATTTAAATACGTAGTGTCAATCAACAAAACAGTGTTCGGCGTCAAAAATCCATTAACATAATGTAAACTATTGTATGTACACTTCGAGTTGGTTGCACATTTGTCAAATGGTTTTGGTGTTTCCGCTTCTATTCAAATGTATATTTTATGAACAATTCTATGAATTTTTTTTGTGGATAGCGCTCTCCATATCATCTAAATCTCAGTCACAAACACTTACCAACAGACTAGCTTCATGAATAATTCGGCCGCAATTTATGAAACTGTGGTTTTATGCATAATCTAGTCAGTCTATCAAAAAGGCAGTATCAAAATAAATGCAGATGCGTAGAAAACGAAACAACTAATAAGTGAAGTATAAATTTAAAACACTGTGTTAAAGTTTACAAGAATTGTCAAAGGTATGATATACAAGGTGTTTAAAAAATACGTTCGGATATTTTACCCACTTATAAATCTCATCAATACAAACAAAATAATAGTAATTAATATGGGTTCACAAATCAACCGTTTTCGAGATAGGGAGAGTTTTAAGAAAATAAATATTGCTTGGTATTTCAAGAAGCTCCCCACCCATTAAAACACATAGCCGTGTAAATAAAACATTTTAATTACAAATAATTAAAGTAGATGTTCTACATATTCTCCTTCCATTTGTACACATCCTTCGCATCTCCCTAAATATGAACACCGCATTCTTTCAAACATTCCCGGAATCATACGAACAGTCTGGCAGGCATGTTCTATTCGTTCTCGCAATTCGTTTAAATTATTCACAAGGTTTGAATAAAGTAACGACTGTAAATACCCTGAATTGAGGGTAGGCGATCTAGGTGGCCACACAACTGGACCCCCTCTACCTATCCACCTGCCGTTGTAATTTTCGTTTAGGAAATTTCTGACCATGATTAAAAAGTGTGCAGGAACGCTATCATGCATCAACTACATATTCATTCTATGAATGAGGGGTACATCTTCTAACAATAGTGGTAAGGCATTACGTAAAAAGTCAAGATACAATTGGCCAGCCAAACGGTTCGGGAGAAAAAAACAGGTCCTATCATATGGTCTTGAAAAACACCAAACTAAACGTAAATTGAAAATCGTTTTTGGTTATTCGATTCAATAGTAGCGTGAGGGTTTTCATCTGACCAAACATGGCTGTTGTGGAAATTAAAAATCCCATTTCTTGTGAAACTAGCTTCGCCAGTAAATAAGACTTCTCTAACAAAGTTTGCGTTTTCCGCAACTCTTGTCAGTGCCCATCGGCAAAACACCAGACGTGCAGCATAATCAGGCAGAACAACCTATACCCTTTGAATATGGTATGGGTACTCACACGTAACATTCTCCAAATTAGTGAAGCATTAGTACGATTGAAAGAAGAAGAAAGTTCCTGAACTCTTTATTTCGTTTTTAACTTATATTTATTACAACGCATAGACAGCATGGTCATTAGCCCCAAGAAAACTAAATTCCATTGAGTATAAACAATAAATTACTTATTTTATATTATTATTTTTTTTATTATTATTAGCACGCAACATCCCATTGTTGGGCAAGGGCCTCCCCCATAAGGGGGGTTATTTTATATATCGATTTTAAATTTGGTTGACCTTCAAGTATTTGAATACACCGTGATGGTTTCAGGTAATATACTCGGGATTTATAAGAGTTTTGGGATCTGGTGTGGATGCTGCATTCAGTCATGAAATGTTCTATTGAATTTACCGCCAAACATGTTTGACATATTTCTGGTGGCGTTTTTGGAAGAAATTGCAACTTTCTTGCCATTTCTTCTTGATTTTGTTTTAAGCAGCGATTTTGTAATTCTGTGGAGGATTCGGAACGTTGATCATACGTGCTATTGTGCTAGCCGTTTTTGCTGCCAGGTACACCCGTTCATTTGCAAATATTCTAATGTGCCAAGGAATCCATACGAATTTAAGCTCCTTTTACGATTTTTGAACTTTATGAAGCTACACTTGTATTTCCTTAGCTAGCAAATTTTGTGGGTATATTTTGCATATATTTTGCAAAGAACTGAGAGAATCTGTACAAATTATCTTTTTGATAGCACGAGATTTGTTTGAAGGTGGGGTGGGTAGGATTTACTGCAATGTATGCTACGTATGTCGTGGTCAATAGTCGCACCTATATTAAAGTGGGAGCTTTCCAGTCAAACATATAATACTGTTCACAGGGCTACTACGAAAAGCTCTTGTGGCTAATCTCAATGGTGTGGTATTGTTATTGTTTGTTGTTTGTTTGGGCTTTGGCCTCGGCATGCCTTTCGCCACTGCGACCCTTAGTGGTTCTATTGTAACTTACAAGCCCTTTCTCTTGTTAGAGAAGCTGAAGGCTATTGAAAAACCTGAGAATGTCACTGAGATTCAAGTCCCTTATTTCGGTAGGTGTGCTAGTCTCCTTTCCGAGAATGTTGTGTCTACGTCGACCGGCAGCATTGCATCTACGTAGGATGTGTTCAGCTGTTTCTGCTGCCTCCTTGCATAGGCGGCATATTTGGTCCTCAGCCTTACCAATCTTGAATACATGGCATTTTAGTGAAGTGTGGCCTGTGAAAACACCAATGATGGTCTGCAGCTCCTTCTTGCTGAGAGACAATGCGTTCCTTGCTTTGTTTTGCGAAATGGTTAGAAATTGTTTTGCCTGACGTTGTCCTGGTGTGTTTTCCCAGTAGGAGAATTTTATTTGTTCCTCCCATAATGGTGTAGTATAGATCAACGTCTACAAATTGTAGCTTACCGGGGCGAGCGGAACCGTACAGAATGCTTCCATACTCCAGTTGGGATCATATCAGCGCTTTCTATAAATAATATATTAGCGTTTGGGATCGGTTCCCCTATCATGGTGTGATAATGTCTTTAATAAATTTAGTTTTACCCAGCATTCAGTTTTGAGTTGACGTAGGTAAGGAGTCCATGCTAGTTTTTCATCTATTATTAAGTCTAGATACTTACTTTACGAATGGTAGCGATCTGCTTTTGTAGGTTTAATATCCAAATTTTCAAAAGTGTAAGTATTGTGATTTACAAACGAACAAGTGGAATCCGGCATTTTAAATCAATTTTACTACATTATCAACTATTAACTTTAATGATTGTTGTACGGACAGTATATTCTTTCCTTTGCTGTAAATGGTTATATCATCTTCATACAGGAACATTTTGACTAGGTGCCTTATGCAGCTTGTTATTTTATTGATTGCAACCAGAAATAACGTAACACTAAGTACAGAACTGTGGGACACCTTTTCTTGAATAAATATACTAGATAGAGTGTTTACAACTCGAATTAGGTACGGGCGGTTAATAAGAAATGTTTAATCAAACCTAATAGATCCCCTTCTATACCGTATCTATCGAGTTATTTGGTGATGCCGCTCCGCCCTACTGCGCGATAGGCATTCTCTAGCTCCAGGAATATCGAAATAAGGTGTTTATTCTCAAATGCGAAATGCACTATATAGATTCAGAGGGGATTAGTTAGTTTACCGTTGGACGTCCTTGTCTTGATGATTGTTCAATAATTCTCACGGACATAGAAGACCTACAGCTTCGAATTGAAACAGTTTCGTAAACACCTCTACTCCAAAGACAATTTACTAGGAAGCATTCTGCGCTGGTTTGCCATTGCCTTGCGAAACCGAAAAATCAAATGCTGCGCTACTGTGAATTGAATTCCAGACTTCTAGCACAGAAGTCTAACGCGCTGACATCTAACCTTAGACCGGCTGAATTCCCATATACCCATCTGTGTACGTTTTTGATTTCAAGAAGTTAATTTTTTCTTCTGGCATTAACCATATAATACAAACTTTGTGGGCACACAAAATTACCACTTCGTGACAATACCTACTTTAGGAAACCAATAAAACGATTAAATTTTTAAACTCTGGGAAAGGGGGAAATGATTCTCAAATTTGTTAACGTATTTTGGAAATAGCGCCAGTTTGGTCCAGTGGTTAAAGCAGTGGGCTCCGGTGCGGAAAGCCGGGAGCCAAGTAATTGGGTACCTGCGTTCGAATGAACAAAGGGTAATACTGCGGTTGTCTAATGTGTGAGTCTCCCCGTGCGTCATTAATTTGGCACGCGGCAACCGGTGTGAGAGCAAGGATCGGCAGCTGTGACCTTCCGCCGTGCAGGCCAAACACTTTCATGGGGTGTAGAGCCTCACCTTTATTATTCTGGAAATAGTTAGTACTAATAAAACGACCCAATGTTGAATTTTTATTCTATCTTCTTATACCCACAATTACATCTGTCTATTACTTGTTTGTGTTACAGGTATGAGAAAAGTATTGATTTAATGCGAAAACTAGAATATAATATTTTATGAGCAGGAACTGTGAACATTCTATACAATTTTATAACATCTTCTGAACTTTAAGGTTCTCAAGTTTCTATTAAGACTTTTACGTTGCAACACATCCCAAAATGATTTGAAAATATGGAAACACTAATACTAATAAAAATGATAAAATCTGTATCTATATACAGTATTATATCTTACAATAATATTTGCTGAGCAGTTCTACAAGCATTACCTAAAAGTATTATAATGCATTAGAATATCGGAACCCCCGTTATTCTAGTTCAAACAGACAAACACTGAGGGATGTTTACCAATCTAACAGACCGACATGGACGTTGGGCAGATGTGTTGGATAAATTGTCGGCACACATGTCTATTATCAAAGGTTCTGTTAGGAAAACAAAGCCGTTTGTAGAAAAGCACGTTCGAAATTTATTTTTCAGATGTTGCAGGTAATCCAACAAGAATCGGGGAACTACATTTCACTTTCAGAATTTATCCTTTCAGAAGATGCTCTTATATGAAAATAGTTCCAATTATGAGACGAAATTCCACTGCACGAAACACTTTAGTGTGTTCCAAATTTCAAACTTGTAGAAGATATTTCAACTTCTGGGTAAGCGAAAGTTTCCACTCGCTTTAGTGATTCTGAAAGGAATTAGTTGGTGATACAAAGTTGGCAGGAGACATTCTCTAATTCTTTGGGTCCTTTTAGAATCGTCTTCCAGCAGTGTAGACACGTTCGGTCTTGAGAGGAACTCAAATTCCTTTCTGCGTTATTCCCAAATTTAATTCCATTTTCCTTCCAATGTAATAATACAACCCACACGTGACAGCATTGTTAAGCAGAGTTAATACATTCCTGAAAGCATTTCGGTTACACGCAATTCAAGTTAACATCTTAACTGGACTCGTAAACATAGAAACGGTTCCACCATAGCAGAACTTCTGCAGCACTAAATATTTCCCAAACAAAGCCTTAATATGCGAGCTCATTGTCGCAGCAATGCGAGAGCGCCTTCCGCGCCCTAATTTCTTCGAAAATAAACCAACTTTAAACCCCTTCGAGTTCTCGCCGTAATAATGTTACCACAAAACGGAACAAATTGCTGAAACAATAGAAAGGGAAACTGATCACTAATTGCTGTATCGATTGATTTCGACAGCCGGGAAATTTATCGCTCCGTGCAGCTCGCTCGGTTCGTTTTCCACGATCCAATCAACCGCTATCGGAAAATACAGACGGTCAAGATAAACAATTTCTACGGTGCATTGCAACAACACTAGCAATAAGCTGAGCTGCGAGAAAACGCACGCGATTCTATTTCAGCGGAAGCGAGGCGGATAAAAGATGATGATGATGACGAGCAACTGAAAGCTGAAAAACTTGAGATGAGATATCCTATGGAAGAGGGAACTTGGATTTATTTTACCCGTAAAATACCTATTATATAAGCTCAACTCGCTGAAGTAAGCAGAGGATTTTCCTGAATTTGTAAGTTTTGATACAAAATAGCCCTGATTATCATATCTATGAAGTCGTTATGTATTATGAAGACCTGCTTTTCAAACCTGAGCTAACGTATGTTAAATAACTCTTTATACACGTCTTTATGAAAAGAAGAAGCAACGATGCATCGATCTATATTTATTCTGAAATCTCCTACTACAAAATAATCTACAAAAATTTACTACTGCAGGATAGTAACAACTACAATACATGCAACTATCTACTTTGGTCGATTAATTATCTCATTTACAAAGTTTCAAACAAGCATTCGCCTGTGGCTCTTCTGCTTCATATGACCTTGAAATTATAATGTTGAGGTCTTTTTACATCAGCTAGTAACATTCCTAGCAACCTGAGATATAACTTAGGTTAACTTTACAAGCTATTCTGTGATATAAACTTAACCTTGATTAAACACATTATTCATACTTACAAGTAGCATATGAGGTGTGTTCAATTGAAACCGGTCTTTCTTCATAAAAAAATTATTCAACAATTTAATTACAAATAATTACCGTCACAGTTAAGGCACCTGTCCCATTATTTTACTAATTGACTCATAAAATTCTTTTGGCTGCTGATTGAAGAAGTCTTCCACAGCTATCTGTGTCAGACTCAAAATGCCGACCTTTTAACGCCTTTTTCAGCGGTCCAAAAATATGGAAATCGCATGGCGATAGATCCAGGCTATACCCTCCATTTCTATCCTTGAAAATGATCCCACGCGTAAGTTTTCCTGACGTTTCCGTCTTATTGCTTGATGAAACTTGTTCAAAGTTTCATTGTACAGATTTGTATTGATATTTACTCCAAGTTCCTTAAACACTATCAACAAGGGTCCTTCATGGTCGAAAACAAATGTTAACATCACCCTGCCTGCAGAAGGTTGTGCTTTAAACTTCTTCGGTGGTGGTGAACTGTATAGACAATAACTTATTGGATGGCTCGTAGTAATGGCACCAAGTTTCGTCAACAGCAACTATTGACAAAAGAAAGTTATCACCATTTTGCCTATATGCATTTTTGTTCATTAGACAAGGAATCCGTTGCGAACAAACTTTGCTGTAACCCAGACTACGAACAATACTATTGACAGATCCTACACTCGCACAATTTCTGAAATCTCTCTAATTCAAATTCGACCATTTTCTCTAATAAAGCCTTCCATACATGCCATATTGTTTTCGGTTAATGCAGTACACCGTGCACCTGGTCGCTGCTTATCCATAGTCCCCTCTTTTCCATTCTTAAATTTTCGGCACCATTCCTTCGCAGTTGGATACGCAATACATACATTTCCATACACAGCTTGCATTCGCATCTGAATTTGCATTGGCTGCACACCCTCAGCGCATAAAAATTGTAGGACAGCACCCTGATTAAACTTGGACGGATTTTCAACAAGAAACGTCACTTCAAAAACGGATTTTTAAAAGTCAGAATCAAATTCAAACGCCAGGAACTTATTAATGGGTTGCTTACAAACACAACTAACACTAAGAAACATCATTTGAATTACTGCATTTGTTTTCAAGGCTAAGTTGATCAAAAATGGGTTTCAGTTGAACAAGCCTCGTAACTTAGAAATTATTAATAAATTCTTAGCAGGCTCTTTCGCCCTCTTCAAAATAGCTATAGCTTTGAAAAGACTAAGCACATTCCCTCTAAACTTTGAAATATAACTCATTTCCAACATCTATCCTTGAAACAATTGAATGAACTACAAATATAGAAATTATCTGTGACGTTGATTTCACAGACATACTTATTTGAGCGACCTCTACGGCCTATAAGCTATTAGCTACACACTTCCTCGATGATTCTAAAATTTCTAATATGTCATATTTACGAATTTATTCCATTACCTCCAGTCGAATGAGTAATCGATTATCCTTCTCTGACAGACAGACAGATGCAATTGCTTTGGGAATCACAACCGTAAATCGACCTTCAAAAAACGAGAACGTATTTCCCTCAAAAATTTGGAATTTCTCTCTTATTTATAGACAATACTTAGTTTTAAACAAATGATTGCTTAATTCATTCTTTTAAGGGGCGAGAATAGCTCAGTGGCAGAGAGCCAAGCCTTTGGATGTAATACTCCAAACGCTTCCTGGTTCAAATATCCCCAGGGTCGGAAATTTTTCTAATTCCCTAGGTGATCGGTACTGGGTCCCGGTTTCCATTTGCCATTGGGGATCAAATTAATGGCACTCCTCGAATTACGGTCGCATTAGAGGAGTAACAAGACCATAAACGAAAAACATTCACACACAAAAAAGCAGGTTAAGCATGGTTACGCACCAACACGGTAAACCGCATAGTTGGGCCCTGTTGTGCATTGCACAAACTAACTTAGCCTTGTCTCACACCAAAAGCGATGTGCCTCTAAGACCTGTGAAAGCTATATATATTTATAATTCATTCTTTTATTTAACAATTTCAACTATTTTAATTGCTTTAAAAGAACTGTTACCTTGTTCCTTGTTCACGTTTCAATAATCAGTTCCAGTCAGAAAAGCTATACAAAAACTGTTTAACTCTATTAAGAACAAGAACTATGGACTTGAACATATCGAAGACATCAAGCATAGCACAAATATAAATTTATTTCAGCAATTATAAACACCATCGCTGTTTTGAAATTAGTGATATCAATCTACTCAGACAATTCATTTAATATCTTGATTTAAAGATTAACTCTATGATCGACTTTAAAGAACCATGATCTTGAAATATAAAAAATATATTTTGCTTTAACTCTACCCAATAAATTCTTTTCAGACAACTAATCCATGACCTTGATTTAAGAGGTACAAGTTTATTAGTCACCAATAAAATGTCAACGGCTTTGAAAATGTCAAGATCATAGTTTTTTTTATTTTCTACTGCTGAATAAATAAATTCATAGTTTTTAATACTTAACATTTTTAAATCGGATTTTAATAGTTCGAAACACCATTGCCAATATGAGATTATATAATCAATTTTCACCAGACACGACCTTGATTTTACGTGCTACCGTCATTTAAACAAGCAAATCAGCCAAGCAAACTATGATCTTGGTTTAATAGATTTAACTCCATTAACCAGAGTGAAAAAACAATGACTTTATGAAGATCAACTACAAAGTTCTTCGGTGGTGCTGAAATCTAAAATATGATTTAGAGTTACTAATAACAAGGCTTAGGATAATTATGCATTTGCATGCAAATGCATATTTTAGACATTTTTGGTAATAAATACATACAGGGAATTTTTCTTTTTAGTATACATAGCCTATGTATACTTTTAAAAGAAACGCGTCAATTTCGCCTATTGTGTAGGCAACCAACTATACAGATAACTCAAGCATGCTGTGACCACAGCAATCAAATTAATTCAATGCTAAAAAATAAAATTAATCTTTATTTAGTGTCAAACAATTGTTAGAAAATTTAAATCAGAGGGATGCGTAAAAAATTCCCATAAAATAAGAACTAGAAGTAATCACGTTTTAACCGAAGAAATGAAATTAAATATTTTATGCTACGTTGAATAATAATAATTAAAAAAAGTTTGCCATCGCCGGGAATTGAACTCGGATCAACTGCTTGGAAGGCAGGTATGCTGACCATTACACCATTTTGCCGCTTATGTATGTGTTTTGTACAAAAGAAATATAATGTGCACGGACCTTACGGAAACATCCTGTCGATTTTTATATTTAATAAATAAGTCATCATCTGCGTCCTATATACCTACAAGGTGAAATACTTATTTAATATAAACACTGCATCAACATAACCTTCATACTCAAATAATTCACAACTATAGTGACGTTTGTTTCTGATTTCTAGTTGTCGGTATAGTTGGTTGCATACAGAATAGGCGTAATTGACGCGTTTCTTTTAAAAGTATACATAGGCTATGTATACTAAAAAGAAAAATTCCCTGTATTTTAATTGTTTTGAACATTAATGCATAATTTGCAGCATTTTTCTGTTTAAATTGCATAGTTATACAATGTTTTGTTATCAAGTACAGGTTCACTTCGTCAAGCAGTCTGGGAATTTCCAAAAATTTTAAATAGTCTTCTAAACCCATTCAGTCTGTATTTGGAATAGGTATGTACTTTCTTAGTTGTTAAGCTTCTTAAAATCAGAATACTTGCTGGAAATGCTAAAACGATTACCAGTGTTTGAGTGGCCCTGTTGGATTAACAGGCAAACCTGTGAAAGTTTAACAATTCATCATTTCATCAACAATCAATTGTCTACTAGTTACAATACTGTGTTAACATCTTCAACGTGCCGAACAATAAAAATGTGTAAGTGCTATTTTAAACCAGTTTGTGAGGGACTATGAGGATTTCACAACAGATGGGCATCTGTTATTTTATAAATGCCCCGAAGTTTCTGTTGCGGCAACGAAAAATTCCATGTTACGTAGCATCTCCAATGAAAAAATTTGTAAGTCCTTTATTTGGACTGATATTCCGTTGGTTAAATTAAGGAATGAAGTTCTTTCCATATTTTTGAAAAGTACACGAAACAGAATATTCCAGACGAAGCGACATTAAGATATAATTATATTTCCGAGTTATATGCAACAACATTACACAACTTAAGAGAAAAAGTAAAGGATCACAGTATTTGGGTGTCTTTGGATGAAACAACCGATGCAAAACAAAGATGCGAAGCAAATATTGTGTTTAGTATATTAAGGGTTAACGAAGAATAAATAAATCATATTTGCTGACTTTAAAAGTTTAGGACAAAGTGAATCATTCAACAATTGCTGCTTTTTTCAACGACTCTCTAAGGTTATTGTCACCGTCTGGAATTTTATATGAAAAAGTACGAGTGGTTTCCAGTGATGCCGCGCCATATATGTGCAAAGCAATGCGAGGACTCCATATTTTGTATCCAAACCTGATACATGCAACCTGTTTAGCACATGGTTTACACGGAGTAGCTGACTTAGATCGCAATCTTTATTGAAACGTTAACGTACTGGTATCATCTGTGGAAAAGCACACCGAGTCGTGTGCAGAAGTTTCGGGAAGTTGCGGGAGACGTTCCACTTCCGCCCGCACCAATCATTACAACTTGGATCGACGTTCAGTGCTAGTACCAAAAAACTAGTAATTTGAGGTAGTGGGAGACTAGTTTTTCAATGATGGAAAAATTTAATTAATTAGATTATAATCAGTCATCTAAAACTTTGATTTTACGGACCAACTCTATTCATTAAAAAGGGGGGAATTAAAAAACTAGATATCTGATTCTTCGGTAATCATGCAATTTTAATTGTATTTCAATGAATAATTAAAAACAGCGTTGAGATTACTTAACCCATTCGAATTCAAGAAGTCATAACCTTCACAATCATCACCAAAAACTAGGGATTTAGAATAATAGTGCTTGAGTACTTTTAACAATTAATTTTTTTAGATAGAAGTTTTACAATCAGTCAATTATAGATAATAAGTAATTTTTATGACTTATCATAACTTGCATATCATGCAGGAAATAGTTCAATAACAAATTCCTTATTTAAATATAGTTAATTTAGTCTAGGGTTGGTTAACACAACACGAACTCAACTCACGCACAATCACGCAAATCGGGCAATTAATTTAATTAGATTAAAATCCATTTCAACAATTACCAACATGGTAGCCACCTTGATTCGATTGAGTCTAATCAGTTTTTGATTTTATGGATGAAACGAATAAATTTATGCAAGCTGTTCGTTTACAGTTTTACAAATTTAAATAACATCTACGTTTGCCATGTGTAGGTAACTAATAGAGAATTTCGGGCCACATCTTGACCTCGAGAGTGAAAGTCGGATAGTTTAAGTAAGAGCGCGGATCGACGAAACCCGTGTGTGAGAACTGGGATATACGTTTCGCCATCTTGCGGATGTAGCATGCTTATTTGGATTGATATTTAATTATACTCACTCTAGGGCAGTGGTGATTGAATAATAGATGTTCAGTTTACAAAACCTATTGCGATTGAGAGCTCTCGGCATTTGGTCAGGTGCTGTACAAGTGGGGTTAGCTATAGGGTTTAATACGACCTGCAAACCGTGGCCCTAGGGGTCCCTAAATGTCGATGTTATATATTTCGTACCAGGCAGTTCTCACGGTTGTCACAATGACATACATAGATGGATGGTATTCGTCCTCTATTGACCCTTTAGGGGACGCAGAATGCGAACCGTAATCTTACACCTTAAAATCCTGTGACACATACGTTCTAGGCAATGCAACGTGTGTCACAGAGAGATAGGTGGGCCAATCAGAGGGATAATAATCAACTTATCCAAGTATTATCAACAAACTGCCCGCTAGACCGAATGAAGAGGTTGGATACCCCCCCGAGTTACACTACTGTACTTAATAACAGCAACATATTGGTGAGTCTTTCCATTGTTTCATGTTTCCATATGTGGTATCGCTTATTTTCGACCACTGCGTGTCAATGGCGCATACGCGGCTCAATTCCAAAACTGCACCGCTACAATAAGTACACATCGGATACGTGAAACTTGGTTTCTACCAAACAATCTTGTTTATTAGTTGAATTAGGAATTAGTTTTTTGACAGTTGTATATGCAATTTTCTTTCCTTCTATTAAAAACAAACCTTGAACACCGAAGTGTAATAAAATTCTTGGCAAAACAAGGGAACGGACCAAAGCCTATATATGGCAAGATGACGACGGTCTACGGAGGAAAACTCCGCCTTATTACAAAGTTAAATTTTGGTGTAAACAATTTCGTTGGGGACGAAAATCTGTTAAAGACTCAAAATCATGCAGACGTTCATATGCGATCAATGAAGAAATTTAGCAGAAAGTTGAGGCTGTGGTGCTGGAGGATCAGCGTATGAAAATTACAACTCTATCTTCTGAATTAGGAATTTCTGAGGGAAGAGTCATTACCATTTTAAACAATAAATTAGGCTTGAAGAAGGTGTCAGCGCGATGGATTCCAGGACTTCTGCGGAACAGAAATTGCACCGCCAGCAAATTTGCGACAACATTTATCTACTCTAGAGAAGGACTCAGAGTTTTTAACCCGAGTAGTGGCTGGAAACGAAACTTGGGTTCGTCATTAGAATCCTGAGACGAAACAAGAATCCTTGCAATGGTTCCATAAGGGTTCTCCACCTTCCAAGAAATGCCGATACCAACCTTCTGCTGGGAAATTAATGGCCCCAATTTTCTATGACATGGAGGGAATATCGTTGATCGAATCTATGCCAAGAGGGACTACACTTACTGGAAAAACTTATGTTACACTCTAAGAAATTTAAAAAACACCATTTGTGAGAAACGTCAACAATTGTGTCGGAAAAGCATTTTGCTCTTGCATGACAATGCACAAATCCGCAATGCTCGAAAAGTCGTGTATGTTTTAAAGAAATGTGAGTTTCAGGGGATAGATCACCCTCCTTACAGTCCAGATATGGCACCATGTGATTGTTATTATTTTATTTTAAGTTTACACCAACTTCCGGGCAGATGGCGTAAGTGCGTTGATATAGATGGATGTTATATTGATAAATAAAATTATTAACATTTTGGTGTTTCTTTTGTTTCATGGCTCGGTAGATAAGTTTCTGAATTCCCCCTTTAATATAAAAACAGAATCTTTTCGTTCCTACGAAAGACAACGCCTTAGAAAGTTTAAGTATGTGATTCTCCACCACTAATATTTAACAACAGCAGTATTAGCCTGAGGCTCACTATTTTCCGTTTAGTTAAAAGTGATCTACCCCTGTTATATTCTTTTTAGAACTACCGGTAACTCCAAAGTCTTCTATTTAACCTGTAAATTATATTGAAGAACTTCATCTGATACCCTACTTTCTTGGAAAGATACCTTACCAAACAATAATAATTAGTAAATTTTTTGGCAGAATTCTGCATGTGCCTACTCAACGCATCAACCTGTTTCAAGAGATGGCTTCAACTAAACCTACAGTGTGTATATTATGGATAAGATTTATGAAACAGTAAAAACCTGAATCCCGTCAACTTAGTATGGGACCCTTATTGTTATAAACATATATTTTCTATAAGCCTCTTATCGAACATAACCGAACACCAGCTGACAGATGCCCAAAAAAAATAAAACCAAGATTTTACGCAAGCCTCCACCGAGAAAGGACGAAGAATTCGCCATACGTTTTCCTAAACGCACGTTAAACGAGGAAAACGCCTGTAATATTTACGACTCTCCTCACACGTTAATATTAATGTTTGTTCAGCGTGCGTTGGACGTGATGCAGAGCCACCGCAGATCTGCTGATGTCTACCAAGGGAGATTCGCGCACATTCAAGCCCTTGATATCAGCCCGGGCCACGATGACACGCTCACTGCTTACCAAAATATGGATTAAGCGCATTCAGTCCACACAATCCGCAGTGCAGCACGTGCTTTCTGTACAAATATAAATATTAATTTGGAAAGCTTTGAGTGGAAAGTATTACACACCAGGGAGACTAGAGGGTTACATCGGCTGGATGTAACACCCATTTATTGATAATCGGTTTCGATTTTATAGACTCCATGAAAGTAAAAGAAAAATATATTTAGCCGTTCTTGAACAGACTTGATATAAATATCATTTACATTTGTTATTTCTTTTAAAATATAAAATATAGTTAGGATAAACAATTGTCTAAAACTAATTAGAAGACTAAAAAAGCTTTGACTGCCAAACTCTCATATTCACAAGCCAATACCTCTTACGAAATATACCCCAGTATTTCATACCCCATTTCCTACTCCCTAGTTTCTTACATATGACCGAAGCACAACCCGAACCTGAATTCCTATGACCCTGTGAATGCAATTTCAAACGATTACAACTCCTTAACCGGTCGAATATCTCGATGGAAACATCGGAATTGCCCAACAATCATACGATATGGCCACACAGCTCAAATAACAACTTCTTAGAACACAGCACATCTAATGAGCGCACAGGTCAGTTATTACTTAGGTATACATATTATTCTAACTGTGCTGTAATAAAATAAAAAAAGTCGAAGTTCAAATAATAAATGAACTGCACACAGAAATACATTTTAGATTTCAAACACATCACTTGATTACTAAGCAAACGGTTCAATATTCAACTGGGTGAACACAACAGTTTAATCAGATCGACATTTTACGCGTAATCATTAACCCAACAGTTTCTACTGCACATTTTTTATTCTATACTACCTAATGACATGCAGAGACACTACCCATACGTTTTGCAATATGCAATAAAATACGTCGTCAGCACACCTGTATAACTTGTATTTCAACTTAACGATCATAATACAATTGTAACTGCATTATGGCGCAGATACATAAATCGCCAAAGATCGTCTTTTATAATTTCCATACATTGATTTTGGCCTTGATCAGCTAATGATTCGTTTAAATATGTATTAAACGTTTCTTGTATTTTTAAACGCAATATTAAAATAAAGGATGACACACTAGAGACGAATTTTTGTATATTTAATTCCATCAAAACCCTTACGAGAAAGACAAGGGAACCAAGACATTAGAATTGTTGCATTGAGAGCACTCTCTCTTACTGAAGGATATGCCTGTGCTAGATAACGATAACTAGAGACTCTTCCAACGGACGGACAATCCAAGGAAGAATAGAAGGCAGTAGGGGCGTGACACGTAAAAGAACCTCGTGGTTAAGAAATATCAGAAATTGTACTGATCTAATATCAAATAGTTGTGTTTTCGATTGCAACTGACAAAATAAACCAGTGATAAAGATAACAATCACCAAGTGTCGACAATGTCTTTCAATGATTTATACGAAATTATGTTACTTTTTACTTTCCCATACCTTATAGGTATAGGGAAATGAAAATTTTTGAAATCGAGATTTTAACGGAAATATCCGTTTTGGGTCTCTAGGAACCCAAAAAAGTGGTTTTTAAAAAATGTCTGTCTGTGGGTGGGTATGTACGTACGTACGTATGTACGCACGTATGTATGTGAAGCTCCTACAGCCGAAAGTTTGCTCCGATTTTGATGCGCTTTGGAATGCGGGGGTATATCGAAAATTCATCGAAAAAATAAGCTTTTCAAAAAAATCCGAAACCGGAAGCGGAAGTTACGCATGTTTTTTTGGTATCACTTTATTCGTGATTACAA
>JABXWE010001167.1:0-60932 GCA_014611495.1 Limonius californicus
TTTACGTATTAATTTACACATCCTGTTTCAATTATATGCCTTTAAAACTAAATATCATATGGGTAGTAATTATCATAACCTGTCTCTAATATACGCCCTTGAAGTTTAATATGATATACGTATTTATTAACATAACGTGTCTCTAATATATGCCCTTCAAATTAAATATGATATACGGGTTAATTAACATAACCGGTCTCTAATATATGTGCTTGAAATTGAAAAGCATGCGTGTATATGTTAATTAACCTATGCTGCCTTTAATATCTGTGTTTTTGTTTTGTTAATTACGTAAACATATTTTACTGTAAAGAAAATCTTAATGTTTGAGCAGCCCGATTTCAATGTATTCGGCAATCGTTCTAGAAACATTATGGTTTAATATTGTAATCCATTGTAAAGATCAAATTTGTCAACCAATAGAAATAACAATTTGTAATAAGTACGTAATGCTACAAGAAACTAATGCTAGCACAACAATCGCTCACATTTTAATTTATGTATTCAACATTACAGATTTCATGGTCATGAGTAGAAGAAATTGTAATAACTGAACATTATATTACAATTTGTTTGTGCTTTGTATAAACTGCCATTGCATAGTGTTAATAAAATCGTTCCCACTTCTAGTTGTGCGTTGTTATAACTTTGCCTAATTCCATACAAATTAGTCCAATTTTAGCCACCATACTAAGCGTTTGTCATTCAAACACATACTGCTAAAGTTTGCGTCGTTCGACTAAACGTTTATACGTGGATGAATTATATGACTAAGGGGTTTTGCGAACTCATTGTAGTTTTCGAACTACTGCAACTTTCCGTACCTGGACATATTAATTAATTTACTACCAGTTCAGTATTATATGCAACACAACAAATTTATTGATATTTACGACGATCTAAATACAAATGTGCTGGTAATTCTCATTAGTCGGAATCTTTCCACAAAACTGTACTTCAATTAGGAACAACTATTGCAGAAATCAGATAAAAACGCTAAAATCCATTTATTAAAATGTATCACACATATAAGGACAAAAAATTCTACAAATCAATCTATAAATTGAACTTTCCACTCCAATACTTATCTAGGCTTTCCCGAAGTTGGGGTCAAGATTTGTCGGAAATTTATTAGTTTTTCAACAAATTATTTTCTAGAACTTTATGATACAGGCCCCCATAACTCATATAGCAGACCAGACGACCTTTAAAAGATTCGAAATAATGGCAAGTGTTTTCGAAAGTTTGATTTAAGAGCGTTGTTGGTTTTATGTTACATCAGGGTTCGATTTTGGCGAGAGTTTAGATTTTGTGATAATAACGATTGAAATTTCGTTGACGTATTAAAGTTTGCGTTTGGAAGTTGTCAGTCCTTTATTTGTGTTTACATAGCATATAGAATTAACTTTTTTTTACTTTTAATTAATATCTGTTTTGTAATAAAGCTTCCATGGCGAACAATTCTTGGAATACGCGTTTAGGTAAAATCGAACTTAAACGGTTGTTAATTGGTTTTTAGTACAACCTCGTCTGAATGCTTTTGATGATTACAAATTGCCAATTTCATTAGAATTAAGTTGAATTACAATGTTTTTCATTGATCTATTTTTATAGAACTAAGAAGCCAGGACTAAGCTATAATTAATTTATAATTACATTTACACAGTTGGAGATTAAAGCCTTAATAAAGAATGTTAATATTTCTTGCTTCGAACCTTTGTCATGTCAATTAATTCATCGTGCAGTTTCCGAAAATCTCAATATGAATTTTCTCTAAAAGGGTTGAAAGGCAACACCCACTTCCCGCACCATATCAGCCATTATTTTCCACGCAGCTGTTACGAGCTTGCCTAAATGTCAGCACGTTTCGGAATGTTGCAAGGGCAGTGAGAAAAGGTATTATTCCCATTGAATTCTCGCGCCAGATAAAAAATAAAGCGATTCCTCAAACGTTGAAGGCACTTAGGGATATATATGCGGATCACATAACTGACTTTATCTAACATCAAGACGGGATGCGAGATGACATCTGCGCGTGTGACAGAACTAATAAAGATCCGAGCGGCATTGTGGATCCAGTCCTATGCAAATAGCGTCTTCACACCTGCCTTTAAATCTTCAACACTCGTGAAAGCTCCGAAATGCTCTCTATTGCCTCTCAAATTTACTCAAAGTGCAGTTCGCTAGCCTAGGAGCTTCGTAATTTGATATTGTTACGACTCACTTTTGGCCAAGACAATAACAGTACGTTTACGTTACAATTAGTCCAAATTAATTCGTCAATTCGGATGGGTATCCATTTTCTGTTTTATAGGGGGTCGGACAATCAAATCTATGTACTCAGTGGTAGCAATCTGAGGTACATTAACTCCCAAGCACATTTCGACTCGTAGTCACGAACTGAGGGATCGTGAATACCACATCTCGGGGTGTATTCTAAAATTCTGTCATTTTAAGATTATCACGTTATCCGTTGCTAGCAGCTATCAGATACCGCTATAAATTTTAACCTACAGCAATACATAAAATTTCACCGCAAATATATCAGACTCAAAAAGGAAGCAATATAACGCTCAAAAACAAACAGGTCTATTGTTAAAATAAATAGGTGCAGTGTTAAAATAAACAGCTCAATTATTAGTTACTAAAATGAACGGATACGTTTGTTGTAGTACCACCCTATCCATTTTAGTTACTAAAATGAACGGATATACGAATTTTAACAAATAGAAAATAGAATTAACTACATAAACATTTAAGCGTTATTTTAAGGATACACTTTCCGTTTGAAAAATAATACCAATATAGAAGAAGCAATGTTAATTATATAGTAAGCTAAATCTCTCGTCTGCTAGTATGTAACAGGGTCACAAAAAACAGTTAAGTAGACCGATGAAGAATTGTGTTAACGTAAACGCATGTCGCAGCTTATCCATTATTCCAGCATCCTTTGCAAATATGGCAACAGAGACACTGTACAACCACAAGTCCACCGACAATTCCTCCCTTAATCCCTTAAATAAGATTTATGTGCCGTCCCAACTTCGTTCCTGACTTTATACTCGATTTGTTAAATAAATTTAAGTTTTAACATGAATAAGATGATAAAATGGGTGACTACTTTACAAGTGACTTTGCAGAATTGGAAAATTGAGATAAACAAATTGTTAGTGAATCGTAAGTTAAGGTTATTTTATCCAATTTCTATCCGTTGAATATAGGCCTCCCTGATGTTTTGCAAACGTTCTCGTTTTTATGCGATGTCGTACCAGTTTAGTCCTGCCGTTTTCTTTATATCGTCACTCCATCTCATCTGGGGTCTTCCTACTTTTCGTTTTTCTCCCCTTGACCTCCCTCTAATTTTGTTTCCACTCCATTTGTTTACTCCTCTGGCCACAAGTCCTGCCCATTCCCACTCCAGTGACGTTAGCCTTCTAATGACGTCTTCTACTTTTGTTATTTGTCTTATCCATATGTTAGTATTATGGTCTCTCAATGTGATTCCTATTATTTTCCTCTCTATTGGTCTCCAGTGGACTTCTAGTTTGTTTCGTAATTCTTTTGTAAGGATCCAGGTCTCTTCCCCATACGTTACAGTTGGCAGTATACATTGATTACATAGTTCCTACTTGAGCCAGATGGGCATTTCCTTATTTCCTATGACATTTAATTTCCCATACACTGTTAAACCTTGTCTTATCCTTTTGTCTATTTCTAGTTTTCGATTATATTTCCCAATTGTTATTGTTTGCCCAATGTACACATACTTTGAGACTCTTACTATTTGGTCATTTTCTATCATTATTTTCTCAGCTTCAGTTTCTTCCTCCAGGTCCTCTGCATTAGTCATATATTTTGTCTTGTTAAAGTTTATTTATAGGCCGACTCTTGTTCTCGGTTCTTCTTTTGTCTTCGCTATGATCTCAAGTGGTATAAGGGTTTCCCGGCAATGTTTAACCCCCTGTCTCTCCAGTCTATCGTTTAAAGGCATCTTCTAATATTAATGTAAATAATTTGGGTGACATATTATCGCCTTGCCTCACTCCTTCTTGTATTTTAATTTTGTTACTGTTTTCATGGATCTGTACCTGTAGTGCTGCATTTTTATATATTTCTTCGATTATGTTTGCGTATCTATAATCTATTCTGGCGTTTTTAATTGCCTGCAGCACCGCCCACCGCCCGTGTCAGAGGCTTTCTTATAGTCTACGAAAGGTACCCAGATTGGTATGTTGTATTCAGTTACCTTTTCCACTAGAGTCCTCGTAGTTTAGAAGTGTTCCACCGTACTAAATTGTTTCCTGAAGCCTGATTGTTGTTTCACTTGGTAGAAGCCGAGCTTTATGTTTAGCCGGTTTATAATAATTCTCGAGAATAATTTATAGACCTGCGAAAGCAAGCTGATAGATCGATAGTTTTCGAGGTTGTCTTTGTTGCCCTTTTCGTATATTATAACGACGAAAATAATAATCGGCGGTTATATTTTCAGCAAAAAAACTTGTAAACTATTCGTCTTGTTGAAACAGCGAACCGTAAACTGATCTTTGGTGGATGTAACGGTGTGTCCTCAAATATATGTGGATTATCTGTTGCCCATATTCTCATATGTTGGCTGTTAAGATACCCATTCAGGTGAAACCAGGCTTCATCGCTGAACCAAGCAAGATCCAATATGTCATTATTATTTATGTTGTAAGAACCACTGACAGTAATTTGTTCTAGATTGAAAAACACGCGGTAAAAGTTGATGAACCATTATCATTTTGTATAGAAACGTGCCCAAATATTTTTTTTTTATTTTTAATAAGTACTTTATTACAAATCAATTGCTTGGATTTGTTTCCTTATCGGCTTAGAAGGAGTTGCTTTCATGATATCCCTAACATTATGAATATCTTTTGTAGTTTATTCCATAGGTCTTCCTGATCCCCTTTTCCTTTCAACGCTTCCACTTTCACTAAAATTATTCACAATAACCTCAATAAGATGGGCACCTTACAAAGAACGACGGAGAAAGCTATGACAGGCATAACATTCAGAGACACAGAGACAGATAACGGAACGACTAGATTAGACAGAGAAGTGACGTCATACGTAAAATAACCAACGGAAAATGGATTTTCGCTGGACACAAAGGGCGAATACAGGATGACCGATGGAATGCCAAGATGATACGATGGAGATCGTGGGACGGGAGAAGACGAAGAGGGAAGCCAAACACGAAATGGTGCGACGATACAAAAGATTGGTAAAGCAGGGATGGATAAGAACTGCATACGATAGAAATAAATAGAAAAAGAACAGGGTGGTTCATACTCAATACTGGGTGCAGCAAGGCTTACGAGATGAGATCAGATATCCGTTCTACGTGGAAGCATAAAATGTGAGATACGAAAAAATTCTATACATTATGCTTCGATAAATTTGGTACTTGCAGTTACCCTCAATTGAAAAATAATCATACACAAATTATTACAAATATAGCTCTAAATTAACTGTTAAAGCAATCAATGTAGTGATATACAAATAGTTCAAATATGTCATTATTGTAATGTAAAGAGGAGGTCTGTGTTCTTCCAGTCTTGAGGTTCTACATTAAATAATTAAAAGATAATATTATTTTTTTATAATAAATAAACATGTGCAATTCACAATTACCATATATGTAGGTTGAAAATTGATCCAGTTTTGTCCCCCACAAATCCAGTTAATGATAGAAAAATAATACCATTAGAAATACATACATGGAACCAGAGGATGTAAAACACAAATAAACAAACAACTTAGCACAAAGCTCTGCATCTCCGATTTCAACACATTTCCCTTTCTCGTTTAAACAGATATTTGCAGTGCTTTTTGGTACACTATTTACGCTTGCTAAATTCTTTATAATTGCTGAAAATATAGTACTTAAAAATCCAGTTATGGATTTTAAAAATATAAACTTATATGAACCCAAACACAAAAATAAATCTACTGGGTTCAAGTCAGGGAAATCCGTTGGTCAAACAACGCGATCTACATTGACCTTTTCGCCGATTAGCATACATTTCAGTTTAAAATTGATTGATGCGCCACCCTTTACATTCGAAAATTGATGAGAACAAAATCTTCAAGTCGGGTTAATGATAGGAAAAACCTTATCATAAGAAACACATGAAAGCAGAGAACGCAGAGGAAGAAACACACAAATAAACGACCAACTCAGCACAAAGCTCTGTATCTCTGGCTTGACGCAAATCAGTTTCCTGCTTAAATAATGCTATTCGGTGCACTATTTACCCATTAAATATTCGCCATCAAACGTCATGCAGCAACCAATGGTCGCCGTAAAAGTAATGGAATTAAAATCCCCTAAATCAAGGCAAACTTCCAATCCGCCCTGTTAATTTTTAAATGCAAAAGTGATTAGTGCAATTTCGGTAATTACCTGTGTCGGTCGCCGTGGTGACCCGTGGTGGCGGCGCCAGGTCTAAAGGGGGGTGCTCCCCCCTCACCCCGCCTACCACATCGGCTCGCCGAGGTTTCCTGAAACAGAAGCCAAAATAAATTAACATCGTTAAATATAATTAGAACATTTATTAAATCCAATGATTAATTTGATGGGCGTGCCGGCAATCAGTCAAAAATACGCAAGATCGTAACTGATGCGTTTAATCATAATGGAAAACGGGACCGATCCGGAAAGAGTGTGTTATTTGTAGCTTTTCCACCCACAGTTGGGGATGTTTTGATGAAAGCCAGCCCGTATAGGACGTGTGAAATACAATACGGGGATTGAAATCAAAACCAGTTTGGCTGTGTCGAAATGGACGAGCTTGATTATAAATTTTTCTTTTTAAAATAAAGTAGAATATGCCTTTTAAAACCATAAATAGGTTCAAATAAATGGAGCTCAGGCCATAATGTAGTTGTAAACGTGCAGTAAGAACGCGCAAGAAAACAATTGTTTAACACAATACATGATGAGTATAACGTTGTTTAAAAGTTAGCCATAGAAAACAAGAGGATGTCTTTACTTAAGTCGGATGGTATATCACATTCAACACAATTATACCGTGAGTTCAAAAAGTAATTACATAACGGTTGGCCATGGAATAATAAAATAATGTCTAATGCAAGATTTATATACCAATTGACGTTTAGGCACAGCCTTTCTAGCGCCATCTAGCGCAAGCGCCAGTATCTAACCGGCAGTGTTATGTTAGGTTAAGTTGCATGGTAAATGTAAATAAATCAATTTTTGAAGAAACGAGTTCTATTATTTTAATTTAGACGATAACAGTAACAACTAAACTACTACACTATTAAACAAATCATAACAAGTAGGTAATCATTAAAATTGGAAATTATAATTTTTTTATTTCACAGGTACAGAAAAATTAACATAAAAAAATAAAGAATCTGTTCAAAATGACCACCGTTTTCCTGGAGACACAAATTTACTCGTCTTTTCATACTATTAAAAGCATTTATAAGAATTTGAGGAGATTGGCACACTTTTCTGTAATTCTGTTTTGCAGTTCCTCTATATTGTTAATAGGGGTCTTGTATACATTGTTTTTCAGATAAGGGAATATAAAGTAATCTAAAATAGTCAAACGTGGTGATCTAGGTGGAAATTCTGGATTTGAACGTAAACTAATTATTCGATCGTCAAACAATTCACGAAGGTAATTGAGAGTCTCTTCAGCGGTGTGGGCTGTTGCGCCGTCCTGTTGGAAGTAGCTTTGCTGGAGTTCATCCTCATGAAGTATCTCTGAGCAGTAACAGTTTCGTGGAAAAATATGGGTCCGATAATACGTCTTCGAGTCACAGCAATCCAAACACCAACTTGTAACGGGTGAAGGGGAAATTCGCGAAAAGTATGCGGATTTGCAGCACTCCATAACCTCATATTTTGTGAGTTTATATACCCCGAAAGGGTGAACCAGGCCTCGTCAGAAAAAAAACGTCAAATTTAGGAATTCGTCGTTGTTCATTTAATTTTGTTAGAACCACTGACAATACACAATTCTCCTATTGTGATCTGCTGGCAGCAACTCATGTAAAGCAAGAATTTTGTATGGAAACAGCATTAAATCTTTTTTGACAATAGTATGGCAAGTTCCTAATGATAAACCAATCTCTTGAGGAAATGTACGTAGTGATGTAGTGGGTTGCTCGTTCAAACGTTGACGAACTCTTGGCCTTCCAACTCGATCTCTATGAGTAATGCTCGCTGTATCTCGGAATACATCAACACATCTAAGTGCGCTGTAAAAATCTCCTTCAAGAACAGCAATATCTGGAAATTGTTGTCGAAATTCCTCTAAACATGGCACCGCACTGTAAATCCATTCGCCGTTCTCTCAAACACCATTTCGAAAATACGATTCAATCATAAATGTTTTGTGTTCTATTGTAAAAACCATTATGATTGTAACTTAATTGAATTTTCAATAAAAACTTATGACAACAACAACAGTGATGACAGTTAATGAATTTTAAAGCTTGCATTAGACATTACTTTTATTTTCCATGGTCAACCTTTCTGTAATTACTTTTTGAACTCACGGTACTATATTTCATGAGGTAAACGATTAGTTTGGGTACATACTGTATGAACTGAAAGTATGAAATAAAACAACAGTCCCAAACAATTTTATTATTGTACATTTATGCAGGGACAAAATTTGTCAAAGATAAAAGATCGTGGCATGACCTGATGAGAACTGTTGTGACATTTGCTCTACAGGCATTGAACTAAAGGGCATCTCTTTCTAAAACTAGGTTATAAGCCAAACAGCAGTGGACACGTGTCGATTCTAATGCAGACGTAAATCTGTATTTCAGTATTTCTTTGTTAGGCGTAGGTCGTGTACCTGCTTAAAACTGAGGAAGCTACATGAAAAATAGTATAAATAGTTCAGTTGCTGTAATGCTATTTAGTTAAAAATATAAATAATTTATTTTTGAATACATGGTTGCAACAAGGCGGAAGCGAAGCAGGCGCTAAACTCAACGGAAAGTTATATACAACAAAGATTGAAAAAATTAAAAATATATATTGTTAAATCAACTGTCTACACATACAAAAATAATAAAAATCTACCGATTTCTTAAAGTTCTATTGATATCGAGGTGAAAGTTTTAAGAGGCTTTTACAAGACCTCTATTTGAAGGTAACTAATTCTATGATGATGCCTAATAAAATGCAGATCTATATATCCACTTCAATACACATTATGTGTGTTCCTTGATGAACGTGGTGATAGCATAAAGTGCTGCTGATGACAATAAATAGAAGTTAAGTTGCAATTAAGTTGTCTACACCTTCGATATTTTTTTCCATTCATTCATGCTACCCCCCTCCCCGAACCCCTTTTGCATTACTTTAGGAGAGTGCGGACGTCCCTTACATACTATCCATTCATGCAACATACATCCTAAACTTAACTAAGTGAAATACGGTCGCCTCAGTCGAGGTTTTAACACGTGGCCGACTGGCCGCATTTCACTGTATTTCACTAAATAAAGCAAACTTAGGTCTTACATATTTTAAATTTATTTAATAAATTCACAACAATTGTATTCCATTTCAATATTACAAGGGTGGGGGAAAAATTTGGAGGTCTACGTTTAATATTGAACTTCTTAAAAGCTGAAACAGAATAAATAGCTAAAAGGAGAGAGAAATAGAGAAAAAGAAAGAGAAAGAGAGGGCGAGAAAGAGAGAGAGAGAGAGAGAGGGCAGGCTGTATTATTACGTGATCTGTTATTAATACCAAATACTCATTATCCTTGCGGGAAAAAAATGTAAAAATTCAATTTGTATATTGATATTAGCTTTACCTCTGATTACCGTTAATTTCGTAATAAACTCCACTTTGGAATTTTCGAAAACTAATTTTTTTGCATCTTTATTACTCCAATAACATGAGTAGGTACTTTGAAAAATTTACATATGTGACCGCCAAAATTACCATTTTACTAAATATTAAATAAGGATTCTCTGATGAGCTTTCAAAAAAATCAAGACTGGAAGAAGAAACTAAAATATTTTTCTGCTAGTATTTATTTCGCAAACGCTAATTTACAACTTTAAATTTTGTTTCTACCGACATATTTGATAAGCTTTCCCTTTCTTCTTGAGTGCTTTATCCCTTACGAGACGTAGCGATCGTGTGTCTGTGTCCGCGTTTTAAAGTACCACAGACGGAGAGGTCCTACAGCTTAACATTGGTTCCGAACTACGAGCAGTAAAAACTTCCACTCTAGAAAAGTCACAATACCTCACTAGTTTGAAATTGCCTTCCCAGGAATAACGGCCGTTAAAATTCCCGTGCTGGGACTTGAAACACAGATCTACTACGTAGAAATCTAGCCCGCGGCTGAATTCTGTGCCCGATTACAAATTTATTGGCATACCTTTTCAGTTATTTGATAACCTTGCTTTTCCTTTTAAAGTGCTTTATCTTTTACGAGACGTAGTAATCTTTTCTCCTATACCTGTATTATACGTTTTAAAGTACCACAGACATAGACCTACAGTTTATCGTGGGCCTTGAACCACAGGAAATGTAAACACTTCTACTCCAGAGAAGACTTACTAGGTAGAATCCTATTGAAAATTTCAAGTCGTTGATAATCTAACTTGTTCTTTTTCAGTGCTTTCTTTCTTACGAGACGTAGCGATCTTCTCTCCTATGTCTATTTAGCGTTTTTTAAAGTACCACCTACATAGAGGACCTACAGTTCTATTTCAGACACGATATACTAGGCAGAATACTTTACTAGTTTGCCGTTGCCTTACGAGGAAGCACAGCCGTTAAAAATCTAATGTTTCGGTGCACCGGAATTCAATTCCTGCCTGCAATTTCGAAGACTAACGCGCTAACCTCTAGCCCACAATCGAATTTTTAGCTACATTACAATCTGTAGAGAGACATGTAAAACATTTTATAACCCTAAAAATCTATGTAGATATCTGTAAATTTTGTGAATTTAAAAAGTAATTCTCGAAAATAAATGTATTGATATTTATTAAATTATCTGATGTGATTTAGATCTGAATTTCCTACAAAACCCTCTCTATTTATTTTCGACGCTCGTTTCTATTTACAATTGCGTTGTTCAGTTTTAATTAATTTTAAAATGTTAAGCTGTATAAACGATTTAAGTAAACAGTAAACTTTTAAAAAACCTTTGCTAGTGGAAACATAATGTGTGTATGTACACTGGCTTGCAAAAACATTGCATACACCTATTTTTCGCTGTATTAAGTCGGTCTTGTTTTTTCCAATAGTCAGTGTCAAAAACGTAATATACCTAGACTGACTGAAAATGAGCAAATTCTTATTGTTTCTAAGTTAGAGGAGGGAAAATCTGTAAGAGCAGTAGCTAATAATTATGGCCTAAGTAAAAGTACCGTTGTGAGAGTGAAGAAAAGCTTGCTGGAAGAGGAGAGCGTAAGCAGGAAAGAAGGTCCGGGACTTTCCAAAATTCATGGTCAAGATAAAGCGCTCTTAAATTATTTAAGGGAAAAGCCAGCAACGAACTTTCCAGCATCGTGGTCAACGGCATGTCGGAGGATTAGAAATTCTGAATTGAAGAACTCGACAAGTGCTAAGAAAACAATATTAGAGAACAAAAGCAATCCCATATTCTGTTTTGCTGAAATTATGTTAATCGGCTGCTAAATTTTTGGAATAATGTAGTCTTCCAGTCTAGTCCTGTACGTATGTATCGACCAGCAAATTCAAGATACAATAAAAGGTATGTGATCTCACGGACCAGGTCTGAACGATTTTCCATAAATGTTTGGGCATGGATATGTGTACATGGTCCGGGTATAGCTTGGCGTTTGAATAGACAAGCTTATCTTAATATTTTTAAAAACAAACAATACATACAACAAATATACACAAACAACAGCTTTATATTCCTAAGATAACTGCTCTGTTCATACGGCCAATATAATAAGGCAGTGGTTTTGGAACAACAATATCAAGGTATTGCCTTGGACTGCATGAAGTCCCAATCTAAACCCCATAGAGAATGCTGGGGTTTGCTAGTGAAAATTTTATAAACGCGTCTTTAGACCTCTAAATGAAAACGAATTGTGGACAGCTGGGAAGAATTAAGTAAAAATAAAAATTGTTGGCGAAATCTTGTTTCGTCTACGCCTGCTTAAATTTAGTTAAAGACGCTGATGGAGCAATGAAAAATATTAACTCTTCTACCTGCTTCATGTATAAATTGTATTTTATTAAAATAAATATCTGCGTGTTGTTTTCTTTTGCTAATAACAAATTAATATTTAAATAGTAAATTGTTCACAACAAGGAACTTGTTTTATATTAGATAAAATAGTGACAACTTCCTTGTTAATTCATAACCTATTTACGGGGGGAGCTTTTTATGTTATCTACCTAAGTATGAAGGAAATAGGTTAGATAAAAAACAAAATTTTATTTTTCAACCTAAGAACCATTAAAGCATTCATACTTATTCCGACGTTTTTCTGATAACGTGTTATGTTCATTTAATTGTGCCACTCTGTCTGGATTAGAGTCATACTTTAATTGCCGCTTCTTAGGAATCAAAATTTAATTTTAATTGCCGTACTTATGTCGAATACAGTTTTTATATTTTTCTTGAAGCGACCTTCGCCGATCGTCCCTTTTTTGTATTAGTAAATGTAAAGATTAATTATATATATGTTGTGCTATTCGCGTAAGCTCCGACGGCTCTGGCCACGTAGTCGTTTGGACAATTTAACTAACGTGCGCCAGCGATGGCGAGTCCCTCGGCTTGAGAGCTCAAATTAACTATTTGCAATATAGAGCTATTAAATTACCAATTGCCGTCATTTTTGTATTTTTGTCATTTCCGGTCGTTTAATTACATGTGTTTTACAATTCATTACATTGTTTATTATTTTGTATCTGTATTTGTGTGTGCATGAATTTTGCAAGCTTTCTAAACAGGGGAGACACAATAAAGGTGAGTTCGGTTCCCGTAAGCTGTCTCCTTCTCGGCCTTCCACGAGAACCTACAATCAGCTGTGATTTGGAAGGTGGCGCCTGCTAATTGTGACCTACTCTGTACACAACCAGGAAGATTTACTCCCGTAAGCGATTTCCGTGAACCCCCCTCCCCCTTCTCCTCTGAGCTAAGCTGCAGGCCTTTTTTTAGCTATCCGGTTGCGGGTCGACGAAAAAGCTCGTTTAGCCCGTAACAAACGCCATGCCTCTGAAAAAAATTCTTTTGATAACTCTGCAATATACGGATCCTCATTCAACTAAAAGCGACGCCCTCTCAAGTGTTTTTGAGTTTTGGAAAGAGATAATAGTCACAGGGGGCGAGGTCGGGACTATACGGTGGATGTTGTAATTCCTGAAAGCCGTATTCATCAATTGCTTCTTTAACGATTCGTACTTTATGCACCCTGCAGTTGTCGTGCAGAAGCACAGTTTACTGGGCAAAATTCGGAGGTCTTTTCTCGCGTATAGCTGCTTTCATATTGATTATTGTTTCTTTGTAGACATTCTCTGTTATTGTAGACCCTTTTGGCATATTCTCAACCTATAAAATCCTTCAGAAAACTGTGGCCACAGTTTTCCCGTAGAGCATTGCGTCCCGCCTTCTTGGGTGGTGGAAAGCCCTTATGAGGCCATTGTATGGACTCTTGTTCCGTCGGTGGGTCCCAGTGTTGTACCCAGGTCTCATCCCCAATTACAATTTTAAAGAAGGTCATCATCTTGGGATAAAGCCACCGTGCTGACAACTTGTTTGTTCCCAAATCTTCATGAAGGATTTTAAAAACAGATGTTTCTGATATACCTGCTTCTCTTGCAATAACTGAAATCAGTTGTATCAAAGGATACAGTCTAAAATGTCACAGAGACTTGACATAATAAAATTATCACGATAGGATTTTGTTTCCATAGCTAGGTAGGTAATACAAAAAACTCCCCTCGTAACAATATAATGTTAAAGTTCATAGAGTACGCATTTGCACAGCAAAAAATAGGAAAAAACTTGCATACTTAATTTTTAAAGTGTACGCGATTTTTTTGCCAGCCAATGTACATGTAGCGCGTAACGTATTTCAAATCTATTTTGTACCTACTGTTATTTTTCAGTTACAGAAACAGAAATGCGACGTAACGATTTATACCATCTAACAGGGACGCCCGCTTCAAGAATTAGTACCACAAAATGCACTCCGCTACATGGGTATTTAAAACTGTTTCGGTTGAAATACCTCGTACGTCATATTTTTCTACTGCAAAACTTACTTTACTGGAAATGAGTTTTGCTACATCGCATTGTAAACATTTTAGAAGCCACCCTGGTAAACAACAGAAAACTAAATTTGTCAAAACAAAATTATTGCAAGAATCAGATCTTTTAAGTTTATCGCGCTCAAGTGTGCTTCGAAAACAATTTACTTTTGTTTTAAAGCCTTTAAAGGTTTTTTCGTTCCCTCGGGACGTTCTTTTGATCGGTGGATTCAAATATCGACCTTGACAGTGCCCATTTAAATTTTAATGGAAAAACTTTTGCGTTTCTTGTACATTTGATTTACGCGAAAGCTTATTCTTTAAATGTTCGAAAACAAGACGGATTTGGTTTTTGGTAGATTGAATTTTCGGAGAATTTAAGACGTTTCAATATTTTGAACCCTGATGGTGAAGACTACTTCCAGCACGCATAAGAATGTTGGATTTCGGTAGAATAATTGTATTCAAAATTTCTTCTTTAATGCGAGCATTACTGTTACTACGTATTTACCTAATATTAACTTCTTGAATTGCAAATTTGTACTTTGCTTTGTATCATATCTATTTTAATTTCTCCGCCATATTAGAAACAATAGCAAATCTCAACTAAGATATTATGCACACTTGTTTATAATTGAATGAGAGCTATGAGAATATAATAAAATCGAGATGAAAATATCCTTTAAGTCTCATAAAAAGGAAAAGAGAAATGCAGATATACAATTCTATATTATCTACATCTTCAGTGCTGATCTATTACATGCAGGAGCAAAGCAACGACGTGACCTTAAGAGACAGTGAATGAGCATCAACATGTAACTCAAAGAAATCTAAACACAAATCTGGGTATTAGTAGAACCTCAGAATAATTCTAAAGGCAAATGTGTTTCATCCCTATCTCGTTATTTGGTGCATGAACTGCATGAAAATAACCCTTGGAGAAGATTGCAATTTTGTAATTTCTTTCAGAAGATTTTCTTTAATCTTTTTTTAAACTGAGTGTTGTTTAATGATGATGCAAAATTCTCAAACAATGATGAGGCGAATGGGCATAACTCACACTAGTATGCACAAGAGACTCCGCATTGGATACGTGTTACCTATTTGTAAAGATTTTTTTACTGCAAATTCTTGGTGTAGCATAGTAGCTAACCATATTACTGGATCGAACTTCTTCCATGAAAATTTAACTGGACAGAGTTACTTCGATGTCCTAAATTATTTACCCAGATTACTGCAAAATTATTGTTGTCAAACTCCAACATGTCCAATTTATGAATACTCTAGTCTAGAGCAAATAGGACTAGATCGTAGAGATACTCAAATAATTAAGAATCTATCCTATAGCAAAATGTTGCATTCTAAGTGACGATTATCTCAGTGAACAAATGAACATACCTAGAGGAGTTCGCCGTTAACGTATATTCAGAGAAAATTATACAGAATTCACTATACGAAAGAACAGGCATTTAAAGTAGATGATATATCACTTAACAATATACGATATGCAGATGACACAGTTCTGATAATTACTAATGAAGAGCGAGTACGCAAATTCAACTACTTCGGAATAATTATTGACGAACTTTCCGTATAAAACAAGCACGTACAAATTTCTCCAAACTTCAAAATTTCATTTGAAATCATCATATCAAATAGAGTTAAGGCAGCGCATCATAAAGGCATACGTATGGCATGTTACGTTATGGATGCGAAGTTTGGACGCCAAAACAGCACATCTTTAAACGACTAACTGTATTTGTGACGTGGACCCCTAGAAGAGTAGGTACTCTAGATACCATAGACAGATTGTATAATCAATGCAGAAGTACTTAATAGATTAGTCAAAAATACCACTGAAATAGACCATCATAAAAAAAACGAAAGTTAACTTACTTCGGACACATCATGCAACGCGATAAATACGATGTGCTCCAATATAGAGTAGAAGGCGCTCTAGAGGAAGACGAAAAATGTCCTGGATGAACAACATCAAATGGTTTTAATGAATTGCAGGGACAAATTTCTAGGGCTTAAAGTATACTTAAAAACAAACATTTTTTGTTATTAAATGTATGGTCAAAAGTTTTTCCTTTACAAAGATTCTTTAAGAAGCGCCTAAATGTATGCAACTCAATTTACTACCTACTATTTGTTTCCGTACCAGGTATCTTTTACGGTCTCTCGTCTGCTCATGTAGGTACCTCCCATACAGAAACATGGTTCACTCCCATTTCATGAGCTATGGCTCTTGAACTAGTAGAAGGATTTTCAGCCACTCTCTCCAAAACTTTTTCCTCAAAATCCACCGTTCGCCTTGTTCTGGTAGCTCCACAGTTGCATCTGTTGACAATGAATATACCTTCCTTTCGCAACCAACGTGAAACCACACTAAAGGCCTTGTGCGATGAGGATTCGGAAATTGTAACACCGATCTTGACCTAATGCGCATGCGCAAAGTCATGGCGAGCACTGCTGCCAACTGCCAACCTCCGGGCATTTCCATTTATAAAATTAAATACCTAACCTAACTTTTTGCTTTTGATTTTGTAAATAAAACTAATTATTTTGCCATATTGTTTTTTGTTCATTTAATAATTTCCTGTTTATTTCACCAATTTTAAAGTATTTTAAGATTTGTAATAGGTAAAAATTGCATCATTTACTTTGCATATAAGGACTGTTTTACTTCTGCTTCCGAAAATACATATTTTCTAATCTGTTTTCAATGTAGAAAGCAGCTGGTTTCCGCAAGTGTGCAGCAAAAATTTTGCCGCACACTTGAGGCATTTTGCAATATACTTTTACATTTCCGTAAATGTTCTTGGTACAGGCGAGCAGCTTCGCGTGGGTTACCCCAAGCAGCTCCATACATGAACATCATGTCATGCTGTTTGGTAAAATTTTTCAAATAGTTGATTTTTGCTTTGTAATTTTGGTTTTCTCTATTGCTTAGTTTTGAAACATTTTGTTAATTAATTTATTTTAAATTTAATTTGAATTTGAAAAGTGGGAAAGAGGGCTTTATTTATCCTGTATTAATTTCCGTCGTTATGGAAACAAATAGTAGGTAGTAAAGTTGCCTACATTTAGGCGCTTCTTAAAGAATCTTTGACCATACATTTATTTACAGAAAAATGCTTGTTTTCATGTATACTTTAAGCCCTAGAAGTTTGTCCCTGCAATTCATTAACGCCCTGTATATACAGGTACAGATTGGTAGAGCTATGCCATATTGCCATATTGATAGGTAATCTCAGGACCTGAGACGACACCGAGAGTGAAAGAGAGAGAGAGAGAGAAAGAGAAAGAAAGAGAAAGAAAGAGGAAGAGAGGAAAAAGAAAATTAGAAGGAGTAGAACATACGACGAAAACTTTCGCACATCAGGCTGTTCTGTTTAGTACAGTAAAATTGTTGGGAATTACTTAAATAATGTATTTTGAGGAAATTGGATTGGAATAGGAGATGTGCATTCACAGTCACCTAGAAGGTGCGATAGTACTCCACGAGATTTTTTTCTTTGGGACTGAGTTAAAGAAATACTATACCGAACTCCGGTAGTGAACGAGCATGATTTACAAAATAGAATAATCGAGGCGTGTACATCAATTACATCCGATACGCTTGCTGCAGTGCGGAGATCGATTTAAAGAAAGTTAGAAACTGTGAGGTATTGGATGAGGGCAATTTTGAACATTTACTGAATTGAATAACGCTTTGCAATTTATTTTCTACAGTTTTATTATAGTGCATTATAGTCCACTAATGAATGCTTTTCTTCTTGAATGCTAATAGAATTAATATTCGAAAAACTGCTAATTGCTACAGTAAGAGATCAATTTGACAGAAAGCAACTACGATCCAATTCTATGCTTTAAAAGAATGTTTGGGTTGCGTCAACCACTTTTAAGGTGAGATAACTTAGCTTGCTCACCCTTGAAAGTCAGTTTCAGATAGGATACCCTTTTGTAGACAACTCAAGTTACACTACAATTATTTTGTAATGGTGTCTACGTAAAAACAAGCATATTGATTGCAAAAACGTTGTACATATATTTTTGTTAGTGATTTCCTAAACTTTCAAACCCAGATCGTATGTTTATTTTTTAGAATCATTATTTATTCAACAAATAGTGTCTACCAATGTAACCTTTTTGAAAGAAAACATTTCGCAAGATATTAGGCATAACTTTGAAAGCAATATTATTGTAATTTGAATTTTGAGATTATTATGTACATGATCGTAGAGATTGTAATTGTCAAAGGATGTGCTATAACGCTGACCTTTTAAGCAAACGTGTAACTTGCGTTCGAGCCCCAAGCATCGCCGACGGCGGCGCATATGAAAGCTATACTTTCTCTCAGAGGTTTACCTATCTATCGGATTAGCGAAGATAAATTTCTTTGATATTCAAGTACTGGTTCTATTTCACTCAGACCTATTACACCTAGCGTATCTCAACACAGAACGTAAACTGTTAAGAGTATTCATATTTGGTTGGTGTTTAAGTAATGCGAGACATGCCACTATTAGAGTATCTGGTATAAACCAGAACGTTTGTAAATTCCAGCGTAGCACGTTTCGAACGCATCTTGTTTGAAAACACTTAAAACTAAATTTTAGAAGAATTATTTGTTTTACAAATTTGGTATTACTAACCATTTGTTACGAATTGGTATGTAATTAATGTCACCTGTCATGTGAGTAATAATAATAATAATAATAGTATACAATTGTTGCATACATATTCAAGTAAAGAAAGTTTGTTTCAATAATAATAATTTCTAATTTCAATAAGAAATTTTATTACAAATCAGGATAGTAAGCAGTTATATATCATAATCATCGCTATCATCAGTATATTCGGAGTCTGAATCCAAACCTTGTAATTAGAATTGGATTTATTTGTTCAATCACATGTTCACGTTCCCTTCACTCTAGAATTAATTTTTCAGTGTGTTCTACAGTTTTTCCACATTTCAGGCGTAACAATTGATAATGCTATGTTCCAAAATCTTTATAATATTTAAAATTTGACATAATGGCAAACAAAAATATATTTGCATATGACACGGCACCAACTAGTTGCTAAACTCCAATAAAGATTATTAACCCCATGGAGTATTTATACTCCTACAAATGATCATTAGAAGTGCTTTATGTGTAGCATAACTGTGCCGATTAAAATTATATTTGATAGTTTAGATCAGTAGTTCCAAACTGTGGGTCGAGACCCCCTGGGGGGTTGCTGTACAATATCAGAGGAGTCACGGAAAGATTTCCAAAATAAAACAAAATGCCTTTCAAGACATTTATTTTTGCCTTTCGCAAAGTAAACAAAAATAAATCAAACTGAAAATGTTATAATTTTCAATAAACAGGTATCTAAACAAAAATAACTGTAAACAGAAAAACAAGTTGCAAAGTAAACACACTAATACGATGTACGTGCCTGTTTTTCAGAAATTAGCTTACCAAAAATTTTTTGTCTCTCATATAACCCCCCCCCCAAAACGCTTTCGCACTACTTCAGGGGGGTGCAGGCGTCCCTTACATACTAGCCATTCATTCAACATGTCTCCTAAACTTAACTAAGTGAAATACGGTCGTCACCTCAGCCGGGGTCTGACCCCGCGGCCAATCGCGCAGCATTTCACTGTGATCTCGACTGACAGCGCTTGTTCGCACTGCCCCATCGAGGTCCTTGGCTTTCGAAATCTGGGCTCTGTATTCGATAATAGCATTTTCGAGTTCGAGGCGATTTCTTACTTTTGTTTTGGCCGCAGTCATAGATTAGAAACTTAATTCGCACAAATATGATGCAGTAAATGGCTCCAAACACTTATAGCTACGCCCGCAACCTCTGAGAAAAGAAGTCTAGTTTCAAAATTCCATCATATGATATTTCAATAAATTTTATTTTCATGTTTTGTCGAAAGTTCAGCTTGTTCAACCGAATTATCTGAAAACGCTGTTATTAAATTGTACAAACTAACTTGCATATTTGCAAACACGTGCTCAAAATGTATTATATTATCATCCTTAACTAAGTCTTCCATGAGTTCTTAAAGTCACTGAAATGAATCAAACTTCTTTTTTCCAACTAAAGTCGACCAGAAATCAAGTTTCTTTATAAATCCGTCAAATTTGTCCGTAGCTATTATTATGTTAATACTGCGGCCTTGCAAACTGCTATACAGAGTGTTCAAGTGTTCGCAAATAGCAGCAAGGAAAGCCAACCTAAGACGCCAAAGAGAATAGGAAAATATGTTTTCGTTGTCTGGTTTCTCATCTTGCAGGCACATCAAAAGTTCCGCTTTTAACTGGAAAACTCTTTTCAACGCGTTACCTCTCAAAAACCATCTTACTTCCGCGTGATAAATAAGATTTGCGTATAAAGATCCTACGACTTCACAAATGTTTTGAAAAATACGAGTAAAGATATTGATGCAAGCGCTTATCGATGTATACACTATGTAGCATTTGGCATTATCTCTTTTAATCTGCTCATTAGACCAGATGAATGAATTTATGGCACTCAACACACAGTCAGCAATACAGCACATCATTTTGAAATAACGACTAATCTAATCGCGGTCCGCTGCTTATATAAACCAAAATGTTTTCGAGATTATTCCAGTGACATCTAACACTCTTCCGGATATGGTGGCGATTTTCGAAAACACGGAGAACAAATAAATAAATTGCGCCACTTGGTAACAGATGGCGTCAGTTGGCTCTTTAGTCGCTGATTCTGAATGAACTTGAGTACTACAATAGGGAGGTCTGAGAAAAATTTTGGTCAAAAGGGGGCCGCACTGTGAAAAAAGTTAGGGAACCACTGATTTAGATGATTGTGAATTTAATTCTGTAATAAATTGCCTAAACGTTGAAAATGAATGAAAATAACTAGGGCACTGGGTAGCATGCATTTTATGTAAAATCTATCAGCGAACGCGCAGGTCGATGTTTAAGTTCGTACAGTTTTGCATTAACCTAGTAGCCAGGTAAACCTGTGAGACGGACTGTAGTGCTGCAACCTACCATGCAACTTGTTCAAGCGGGCCTTGGTAACCGTGGTATTGCGTTCCGTACATTAAAATGTAGGTCCTCTTACGTCTACCGTAGTCTTAAGGAGCAGAACATGACAAAGAACACTACTACAGGTACCCATCAATCGAACGTTAACGTTGTTAACGTAAGGATATAATCTCTTAGGAGTAAGGGGTTTAATAATTCCAAACTTGTCTATATTATATACTGTTTTTCGGTTTTATTATAAGAGAATATTTTTAATTTCTTGCTTATGATATTAACGCAATAGTAATTATCACATTTGCTCCTTCTTTCTGGCTACGTTTTTGGGCGGTATACCTAATGACAATTATCATAGATGAAAAATTACAATATCTACCGGAAGTATACAAAACCCTGCAATTATAAGTCGTTTAAAATCCGAAACTTTAGTATGCTAATGTCTTCTAATAGGTTTGCGGAAGTTCAGGACACGTTTTCGTTCATCCAGATCTTGGGTTAACGACATCCCTAAGAAGTCGTCGATCTCGAGCTATTAATCCCGAGCTTTTTGTTTTCTTTGAGATCGAAATAATCCGAGATGTTCATGATGATAACTGGCCCGAACGTTGCTGACGCTGGTTATGATTCCACACAAGAATCCATACTTTATAACTGAATTTTTTGCGGTCGTAAAGTAAATCACTCCAGTCGAGAGAGGGTTGAGGCGTCTATTTCTTTAAAAGTTCTTAAGTGGGTTAAAGCTATAACAGTAAAAAGTTTTTACAGACTTCCTAGTTCTAAAAAATAATTGTTTTACAGTGTTTTTCAACCGGCTCTAATTTCTATTGACCATAAACCTGCAAAATGTGCGTTTTATCGTTTTCTTGAAGGTGTGCATAATGAGGGTTATGGGTGCGCATATTCTGAAATAATAATGCTTCGGTAAACGTACCTTCCTTATATATGCAGTCACAAAGAGAGAGGTACGGAAAAATCTGATAACACCTACAGTTGTGGAATGTTTATCGCGGTTAAAACTGGAAAATGATGTTTATTACAAAAGGGACTTTCAATTTTCGTAGTAAAAGTTCAAATTCAAAATGTGTTACTTTATTTATCGCTTCCACAATAATCAAATATTTCTTAAAATATAGCAACCAAAAGATCATAAGGAAAAAACTATAGAGAATCAACGAATCAACCAATGTACATCATAGATATTTATACGAGGTTTGTTCAACTGAAACCCATCTTTGATCAACTTAGCCTTGAAAACAAATGCGATAGGTAATTCAAATGACGTTTCTTAATATTAGTAGTGTTTGTAAGCAACACATTAATAAGTTTCTGGCGTTTGAATTTGATTCTGACTTTTAAGACTTCGAATTTGAAATGGCGTTTCTTGTTGAAAATCCGTCCAAGTTTGATCAGCGTGCGGTCTGACAATTTTAATGCGCTGAGGATGTGCAGCCATTGCAGATTCATACGCGAATGCAAGTAGCGTATGGAAATGCATGTATTGCGTACCCAACTGCGAAGAAATGGTGCCGAAAATTTAAGAATGGAAAAGAGGGGATTATGGATGATCCGCGACCAGGTGCACGGTATACTGCATTAATAGAAAACAATACACACACACAATGTGTGCAAGGCTTTTTTAGAGAAAATCACCGAATTTCAATTAGAGAAATTTCAGAAATTGTTGGTGCAAGTGTAGGCTGTCCATAGTATTGTTCGTAATCTGGATTACAGCAAAGTTTTTTCGCAATCTCTACAACACCTCACAGACTATAGGCAAAATGGTGATGACCTTCTTCTGTCAATAGTTGCTGATGACGATACTTGGTGCCATTACTACGAGCTATCCAGTAAGTTATCGTCGATGCAGTGGATACATTCAAGTTCACCACCACCGAAGAAGTTTAAAGCACAACCTTCTGCAGGCAAGCTAATGTTAACATTTTTTTCTTACCATGAAGGACCCTTGTTGATAGAACCTGGAGTAAATCTCAATGCAAATCTGCACAATGAAACTTTGAACAAGCTTCATCAAGCAATAAGACGGAAACGTCCAGGTAAACTTACGCGTGGGGTCATTTTACTGCACGACAATGTTAGGCCTCATGTTGCTAATGTGGTAAAAGAAAATCTTGAACGCAAGAAATGGAGGGTTTTAGAGCATCCACCCTATAGCCGGAATTTACCGCCTTGCATTTCCATATTTTTGAAAGAAGACTTCTTCAATCAGCAGCCACAAGAATTGTACGAGCAGGGTATACCTCGGTTGGTAAAACTATGAGATAGGTGCCTTAACTGTGACGATAATTATTTCTAATTAAATTGTTGAATAAATTTTTTATAAAGCAAAGATGGATTTCAATTGAACACACCTCGTATCATTGCGTAGTACGTTAAACAGAATTAACAAGGCTATAAGATGTAAACTTGGTCGCGTACACCTCATTCTAAGTGTCGCTATGGTAATGCCGTATAACATCATAAATATCTACGACGTGCTGATTCTCTTTCTCGGTTAGATTCAATCCGATTATATTTTTCGGGCAAATTTACTTCCCTATTTTTATTATTAAGTCTTTTATACCTACAATTTTTGGGTGTCGAGGACAAATTAATTTCAGCATTTGAACGTTTTGTGTCATGATTTCAACTACTGCAATATACATCACAGAAAATGTCCTCATGCTGAATCGGTAACACTAAAAAAATCCCCACACGCGAAAAAATTAATATTTATGTTGATCTTTAAATTGAAGTACTAAAATATCGATCTATTTCGACTATTATTTTTCATATTAGAATTCTGCGGTAGAAATCTTAAAGCCGTTCACCCTCTCAATAGCAAACTACCAAAGAATTCTAGCTAGCAAAGTTTCTCTGGAGGTTATACTTTCCGTAGATAGGAGTTCACGTTAAGATGTAGGTCCCCTGTGTCTACGACGTCTGATATGATATAAAGCACTCTAAGAAGATCTGTTTAGCAACATCCCCAATTTTACAATATCTCTTGCGGTGTTAGAATAATTTGTATCTCATTAGTTCAACAGGGTCAAGTCGTAGCAGAGCAGAATTTAACCAGATCGAACTTAAGATCAGAAACAGTTAGAGTTGGTGACTATCCAGTCGGGTTCAACCAACTGCAACGGTGATGAGCTGCGCTGAGTTAGGTTAAGCCTGTCCTAGGCTATCTACGGCGAGTTGGTTGCATTTGATTGAACAAGGCCGAGCAGAAGTAAAACCTAGCTGAACAAGCTAATATAGGTTGGGCTGGCTAGACAACTTTGCGCCTAATCCCAATGAGGGATATGTTTTTATCTAAGGAGACAGACAGGAATAAACACAGTTGGATTTGATGGAGTTCCCCTGAACTAGTCCAGGACTACATAGTACCATCCAGAAGGACCACCGAATTGAAGTAAACCTGAGTCGGGTTGAGTCAACCATAGCTGAACCTAGATTAGATGCAAACAACTAGACCAGATCGAACCTAATCCAGATAGGTCGAATATATTACTACAGCTAGACTTTAAGTTGATTAGATTAACCTAAACTGAGTTGAGTTGGGCTGAATCAGTCCTGAACTAGAAGTCACCCCGACGGATCAGACGGATTTAATTCAAGATAACGGACTCAGATTGAGCCAAACGTAGCTGAATTAAGCAGATCTGGATCGCTCTATATTGGAGTTAATCTGAATGGACGGGATATATCTACGCAGAAAAGGGCGGTACTCAAGCAACAATAGCTGTGTCAGGCCTGATTGCATTCACTTGAGCTAAGTTCGGCTAGACAACTACAGTTCTGCGTCCAAACAAGTTGACCGGATTTAATTGATATAGGGCGAGTCGAATTGGGTCAGTCATCCAAGCTTAGTCAAATTGAACTTACCCCAAATAAGGGATATTTATTACTAATGACGGAGACACTCAACAGTAACCACAGCTGAGATTGGTCGGAATTGGAATAACCTAAGCTGAATAGAGTTGACCTGAGCTAGGTCGGAAATGACCTACGATCCAGTTGAGCCCAAACGAATTTGTTCCAATTGAGTTCCAATTGAATTAGGCCAGGCTGCAATAGGCCGAAGCAGATTTAACAGAGCTGTGGTAAATTTATTTGAACCGAAGCTATGTGGGACTGTGTCAAGCCAGATAGCATTTAGTATTTACTGGTATTATGGATCAGACACAAACCACTCAAATATATAAAATGGAAACTTCTGATCAAAGCCTATCCCTGTAATCAATCTTTACCACGTATTTCATATTTATATTGGAACTTAGAAGATCATCACCATCTTTATTGTTTAAATCGTAAGTTGTTTGTTCCGATCTCACGTGTCCGGTTTAAAACCGATCACTCTAGAGTTTGTTGAACGTGCTGCAATTGCTTTTCCTGTCGGTCTGCAACCTAATATTTGTTTAGGAATACGACCACCCGTTCTATTTAAACGTTCCACGCAGTTTAATCGGTATCCGTTTCGTGATTCTATTAATATGAACAATTTTATTAAAATTGGTTATACTTATTAGAATTTTTAATTGACACATTTACAGTTGATACCGATGTAACAGAAAATTGTGAAGAATAGAAATGTATGGTTGTAATGTTTTCTTAAGAAGGTACTAGGTTGGTTTACGAAGAAATGCCATTTATAAATTGAACTCTACCAGAAGAACCATTGTGAAAGGGTATTAGAACAAATATCTGCATATGGCCCAGAAGCGTGCAAAACCAGGTAAGCGAAAATTGCATGATTTCCAAATTCGATCATATAATAAACCAGAAAACAAAGGCTCGAATAATTAAAGTTTAATAGATTATCATGGACAAGCAGCACTAAAAAAAGGAATAATTTTTTTACCTAACTTTTATATTGTTTACTTTCATTTGAAAAGCCAAAAACTATTTTCGATAGTGCCTGAAAGCACTGCACTGCTCGCCTGTGCGAGAATGTCAAGCTGATTCATATTAAGATACACACCGTGTATACAGGGTGGTGAATTTTTTAATGTATTTCGGAAACGATAAGAAATATGAGGTCGGTTAAATGAAAGAAAGGTTGCACTTCTTCACGGTGAATGAGAATCTGAAGAAGAAATCCTCAATATTGTGATTCATCCCTGATTCGTCACGCAAAAACTGAAAATTGTTCTTCAAAAAAATAATTTGCTTCCCTACCACTGACGCTGTTTCAACCAAACTTTGTAACTGTATGTTTTTGACCACTCTGGACGTTGACATAAATTTTCTAAGCCTTCTAGATTTCAAGCTGCAGTAGACAACTTTTTTATTTCTTATGTGTTGAGTTATCAGGGCTGGGGTCGCTCAGTAGTTAGACAGTAAGGTTTGGATGTAATAGTCCGAACGCTTCCCGGTTCGAATCACTCCAGCAGTCGGAAATTTTTCTAATTCCCTGGGTCGGTATTGGGTCCTGGTCTCCATTTGCTATTGGGGATCAAATTAATGGCACTCCTCGAATTACGGTCGCATTGGAGGAGTAACAAGACCATAAACAAAAACATCCACACACACTAGGCAGATTAAGCAGGGTTTCGCACCAAGACGGTAACCCGCAGAGTCGGTCCCTGTTGTGTACAGCACAAACTAGCTTAGCTTTGCCCCACACCGCCTCGACATTGCCCAAACGGTACAAACGAGGATCACGATTATCATGATGCATTGGATTACCACACCATTAGATAGAAAAAAAATCAGCTTTTCAAATTGGCAACCAACATAACCTTTTCCTCTTTAAAAAACTCGCTGTAATTGGAAAATTTTTGTAAATAATTTATAAAATAGCAAATGCTTTGAAAAATAATTGAAACAATAGTACGCGGCGTATTAATAATACAAACGTTAGTCCTTAAATTCAATTCTCCCACTTTTTTGGATAGTCTGTCTCAGAACGGAGTCGAAAGCATTTTAGATTTTGAGGCGAAGATATTGAAGTTGCATACACAACGTCTGTTACATTGCATCACAGAAAGTAATCCATAGGCTTTAAGCATGGCAATCGTGGATGACAGTGAACAGGACTAAAGGTGCCAAGTTATGAATTTGGAGAGTGTGCATCTACATCAATAGTGTAGTACAATAGGGACGTTGTGAGCATCAACTCCATCTTGCTGATAGGTACCGCTCATGATTTTGAAGTGTTACTAGTTAATGGCAATTCGCTTAGCATATATTTTTAATTTGATTGCAAAAAAGTCCAGGATGATCTAAATCTAAAAAAAAAGGCTATACGTTCAAAAAATATATAACTCTCTCTTAGTAAACGGGGAATCTCCGTTGCATAGTGATGAAGATTTTTCCTGTTAAAACATTCCAGAGTTTGTGAATGAAGATTCACATGTCCACGGTATTTTCCTACAAAAATGTGGATCTTGTTGCAGTTTTCCACGAAACCATCACCTTTATCGGGATGAAGAGTTGGTAGACGTGTGAATTTATAATCATGGTACTTATGTTTTTTACTGATTTTCCTGACATATAAATCATCAATACCGCTCTTTAGAAACTCTTCGGCTTGAGTTTTATGGATCAATCTTTAATAGAGTCCACACATTCATTTCTTTCCTATTAAGCCCTTGCGGTCTTCCAAACTAGCCGCAAATAGCCAAATCCTGAAATCCTTGCAAATATTGTCCAGTGGAATTGCTGTCTCAAATTCAACTGGGTTTTTAGAAGACAAAGGTCATGTTGATTACCAACTTGAAAAGCTAATGGTATGAAAATTCTATATGGCGGCCATAAGAAATAAAAAATAGACTATTGCAGCTTGAAATCTAGAAGGCCTAGAAAATTTCTGTCAAAAATATGCAATTCAAAGTGGTGAAAAACGTAAAGGTCCAAGTTTGATTGAAATAGCGCCAATGGTAGGGAAAATAATATTTTTCTGAAATCGTAAATTTCAGATTTTCTGTTATTAATTCGGAACAAATCAAAATACCCACGGTTTCTTTTCAGATTCTTAACTGCCTTGCGCAACTTTTCTGTAATTTAACCGACCTCGTATCTCTTACCGTTTCCAAGATACCAATGGTGAACATCGAAAAATTCCGGAGGCGGAAGTATTGACGCGGCCGATTTGGCGAGGGCGGTTTGCCGCAAACCTGGTTTGGCGCAGGGATGGTTGGGCACAGGAACGGTTTGGCGCAGGGACGATTGGGCTCAGGGACGGTTGCGCGCAGGGAATGTTGGACGCAGGAATGTTTGGACGCAAACATATATTAAAGTGGTTTATTCTGTAAAAAGGTTTATGTTATTAATAAAAATTCTGAATTATCCAATTTTATTAATATCACCAATTGATGAAACAACTGATTCATTAAAAATAGCTTCACCAGACTTTCAAAAATAAGCATTCTTAAATATTCTTTAAGCTACACTATTGTTGTATTTATGTTATTCAATCAGAAAATTAAAATTTGCCTAACTAAAAATCTGCAGTATGTAAATGAAACTACTGACACTTTCGTACATATTTTTTATTATTAAAATTATATCAAATTGTTGTTGTTTGGTAGTTTCCTTTTCACCAAAAGTGACTACAACTTGCTTCTACGTAGATCAATTAAAAATACAATTTTTAAGGTTAAACATGTATTAAATGTGAACGCGCCCTTTCTATTAGAATATTCAATGTTTTGCCAAAGTCCAGTTTGTAACTAAAGAAATATAAAAAATTCGCATTGTTTTAATAAACTTTGCTATTGGTACCGCTACCTAATAAAATATTCGATATATAGTTGATTTAATAATTAGATCTATTAATAAAATTTGATAATTCAGCAATTTTATTAATAACACAAAACTTTTTATAGAATAAACCACTTTAATGTATGCTTGCCCCCAAACGTCGCTGCGCCAAACAGGGTCTGCGCCAAAAAGGCCGCATCAAATCATCCTCGCCAAATCGGCCGCGCCAAAACATCATATACCGGAAAATTCACCACCCTGTAAAAAAAGTTACAACGAACAGATGCAACAAAATCTCTGTTATTCAGGCGCCTATAAGCTTTAATGGTTTAGTTCTTCTTCTTCTCTTCTTCTTAGCCTTCTCCTACGCATCTGTGGGTACAGGCCTCCTCTCGTCCCTTCCAATCTTCTCAGTTTGCTGTTCATCTTCTCCATGTTAGACCCGCTGTTCTTTTGATGTCGTCCGCCCATCTTTGCTATGGTCTACCTCGCTCTATTTTACCCAACCATGAGCACCATTGTTCTATTCTAGCGTTCCATCTGTTGTCCGTTTGTCTAGTATTATGTCCAGCGAATCTCCATTTTAGTGTTGTCACGAGTTTTCTTATGTCTGTTACGTTTGTTTTTCATCTGACCCATGTATTGGTTTTTCAGACCCTTAGTGAGATGTGTAGCATTTGTCTTTCCATTGCTTGTTGGGTTTTCGCTATCTTGTGAGGACTGGTAGAATGCACTCGTTGAATACCTTTGTTTTCAGATGTTGGGGTATGTTTTTGTTTCTGGGCACATAGCTTAGTTTGCTGAATGCGGCCCATCCTAGCTGCATCCTTCTTACAATCTGTCGTTTGGTTTTGTTTGTTTGGTTTTGTAAGTTGTCCTATGTAGATATATTCCGATATTTGTTCTAGTGTGATGTTGTTTATTTTGATTTGTAGGATATCTTCTGTGTTGATCATTACTTTAGTTTTCTCTTTGTACATATATAACCCAACTTCTGTTGATTTTGCGTTGAGTTCTTGCAGCATAGCTTGGAGATCTTCTTCGTTTTCGGCTATCCTAGGATGTCGTCGGCATACCTTAGGTGATTGAAACGGGTTCCGTTGATGTTAATGCCCTTGTGCTCCTATCTCAATTTTTTGAAAAAGTCTTCTAGGATTATAGTGAAGAGCCTAGGGGACACCGGATTTCCCTGGTGCACAATCCTGTTGATTGGGATCTCGTTGGTTTCCTCGGCCATTTGTATTTTTATTGTCGTGTTCTTGTTTGCGTTGCTTATTGGCCCGGCTACTCTACTGTTCCATAGGGCTTGGTCTACTGTCCACATTTCTAGTGAGTCGAAAGCCTTTTCGTAATCTACGAATGCCATGTACTGTGGTAGATCGTAGTCTATAACTTTCTCAAGTAATGATTTATTTATGTACCATCATTACCTAAGTCACCGCAAGAATGGATTCTAAATATAAAAATTTAAGTGCCTACATCAGGGCGGTGGATTCATAAAATCAAAATTAATATGAGAACTAGATTTGAATGTTTTAAGTGCCCTCTTTATTGGTATTGCAGGCTTTGCAACTATCTACCCTTCTGCAACAATGTAAATCGGTAATATGAGATAATCCATACTTTAAACCGATTAATATGAAAATGAGGCCATAAATTTTACGATACTGTTGATCTTGCCGGGGGGATTTTATTTTCAAACAACGCGGGTACCAAAGGCACGACAAGTGGCAGTTTTTCTTATTAAAATTCGTGTCTCTGTTTTAAAATGTCGTTGGTCCTGAAAAGCTTCAAAATAAATTATCCTCAGAATAAATTGCGAGTAACAGTTGTAAATATACAGTCACGCCACCCTTTAAATGACACAATCTCGAATTAATTAAGGGCTTTCTTTTGTCGTAAATATTACGGTTCAGATTTATACGGAAGCGTTGCCCCCCTCGGCTGCCATTCGAGCCTTTCTCTTCTCATCCCAGCGAGTTTGGCTACCTACACGCGATCTTGCATTGCGTATTTATGGCGGACTATTAAATTTTCAGTGGGTTTTTGGGCCCGGTAATGGTTATTTCAGCATTAGATATGAGCATATCGATTTTATTGATGTTATTAATGGCTTACATTAAAATGCCATTTACAACTGCAAATGCCCCACTTAGTTCTCGATCGTTTTTTCGTTTCCCATCCGCAACACAGCACTGACCGACCTACCACTGCAAATGCATTAAAACAGGGAAGAAAAGGAAAAATTCGATCCGTCCCCTGAAAGATTAAAGCTGTAAGCGATGAAGCATCTTCTGACATTTTCAAAACGGCCTACTTGAACGTTCTTTTCAGCTCAAGATGAAAACGCTACTTCTGCTTTTAGAGTTCGTATTTATTCAGCATTTAGAAAATTATTAGGGCGGAAAGCGAATTTTGCCTGTTAAGAAGCAAAAGTCAAAGGTGTTAATCAATTTTAGCTGAAAGTTGCTCTGTCATCGCCTTGCAAGGCGGGTCATTCGATAAAATAAGGCGGGAATCGAATTTAATGAGGCAAAGTTACCTTTGGAAGGTTCTGGAAAAGGGGAAACCTGATAATTAAATAAAAATAACAAGATATTTGTAGGTATTTAGAGCACAGTATCACTCTTTAATCATCTATCTAACCTTATGAAAATACGTCTCGTTGATAGAATAGAATGGACAAAAATCAATACTTAAAATAAAAATTATTCATATTGAATCGTTAATAATTAATAAGAATCGCAATTAATCTAAGACATGCCATTATGAGAGCACCTAACTGAAGAATAGTAAAATACGTTATGAAATACAATACAATTTCAACGAAATTAAAATATTTTATTGCCTCTATTGTATTTAAATCATGAACCTATCAAATGTCTCAATTTCAAATAGATATTCATTAACAACATGTTCGTCCCAATGCTGAACACTGACACCATCCTCTATCACGTGCTGCTCCTCAACGCTAAAGTAGAAACATGGGAGACTTACAGTTTAACGTCGAATCCGAACAACAGAGAAGATTTTTGGTATTAAGAACCCGTAGTGGGAGTTAGGAAATTCTGTATGGTGAGTTGCACCACAAGATTTTGCTAATTGCCATGGTAATTTTGGAGAATCGAACCTAGCCATAATCGACGTGTTGTTCAGAAAGCAAGTGCTCTGCCAAATGAATTACCACCGTACCCTCAACTAGACTACTTCCCAATATTTGAACCAGAAGATGGAATAAGTAGTTATAGACAACCTGAATATCGTCTACACCAGGGTTCGGCAGCCTTTTCGAGGGATCGGCCCACTTGAGCGGACGTTATGCAACACCTCTAAAAAAAGGATAATTGTAAGCGCAGCTATTGAACCATTCACGCTATATTAACCCTTAAGTTGGGAAGTGGCATGTTTTTCGTGGCACGAAATTTTGAATCCGCTACTACGGGAATGGCATTGGAGCCGAATTGTTGAAGCTCCAGGTATGTACTCTCCATTCAGTGTGCCATCTGACCTCTCCGCTGAGTACCAGTGAGCTATTGGGGTTGTGGTAGGTTCGAGTATACCACGTCACAGATTTACTATTATACAATCAGGTGCGTTTAATGAAACCAAGAGAATCGTAATGTAACAGCTAATACCTGGCCCTCCAAGCAAACACTTGCAAAATTTAAAATTTTTTGCCCTCGTTAGTAAATTGCTTCCTAGTTAGTCATAGTTTTATTATGTTACTCAATGTCATATTATTTTGTTTAAATAGGCCGCAGCGTTTGACTTCGGAGTTATTCTACCAAAGTCACTTTCCCAGGGTGTTTGTGGTGTCTGGGACATGGGGTTTTACAAGGGTGGGGCGTGTTAGACCCGTTGTATAGCACAAAATCTGCTGAGCCGGGATAAACTGGGTGGGATGGGAATCACAGAGTTATCAAGGGAAACCCAAAAATAAAGAACAATGAAAGGTAATAATAGCTGGGCTAATAAAAAAAACCATAAATCGGATAAAGGTAAATTTTGAGCGTTCGGCTGATAGTAACAATTTGTGCGGCCATGAAGACAATTTTTCTGAGTATTATTAGAAGTAGGTATATTAGACTGTTAAAATCGACCGCCTCCAGGGACTATAAAGTTTTTTTACGGAACATTAGACGGGCCGCACGAAAAATAGGTTTATTGACTACGACTCCCCCACGAAAGGTCCTAGAGGGCTGCTGGTTGCCAATCCTGGTCTACGCAATAGTCCAGTCCTAATTGTAAAAATATTATTTTATTCTAGTCCTATGCCGGGTTTATATAACAATTTATGCGAGTTATCTTAAATAGTATTTCGGGTTCTACGAAAATTTCAGAAGAAAAACAACTTAAAAATATGTTGTATAAAACACCCTGGATTTCTTGCAATAAGTTGCGCGCTCATTGCATTTTGAACACAACAGTATTGTTTTTATTTTGTTTACAAATAAGGCCGCATTAGCATAACCAACCATTGGAAACAACAAGAGCACTAGAGAGAAATACTTAACATACCCAAAATAGCCACATTGTGCTAACTAATAACCGTTTAAAGAATCCACCTTTGCACATTTGAAGTCACAGTTATTATTTGCTGAACTTCCATACCAATTTTGTTGTTTCTTTTTCTTCTGTGTGCTATAATTTCAATAAAATATAATATTGTCACATCTGGATACCTGCGTGGCCACTTTCACAGTTAACTGAACTAAATCACCTTTTTGCTGTAATGACCTAGTGACCTCATTTACGAGGAAATAATAAAATCTAAAATACCGCTGTGTTCAAAATGTAGTAAATTTATGACAGAAAGGGTCAAAAATTAAATTAAAAATACGTTTACGTTTGCTGTTCCTTTGGTTTTCCAGTAACAATTTTCTCTGCTGAACGGTTAGGTAGGCTAGAATGTCAAATATTGAAAAAATAGTCTAGAACGTAAAATCAACCACCCTGTATACCATCCCTGATCGTAATAAACTGCATATCTTGTTTCTTTTTCTGTTGAAATATTTAATCTTAATTTTTTTCATTTTAATTTTAGAACTTGCTTCTTCGAATTCATGTTGACTTTGATAAGATCCCTCATCTGGTGTTTCTGTTTTTTCATGTTCCTCTTCTTTATATTTTGTTGAGTTTCGGAAATAGGAAATAACGGTCAGCAATGTACTAAAATTCGGGGTAATTCCATGTAATTACGAGTAATGTAACATTATTCCAATTATCATCAGGTGAAGCCTAGTACTGCAAGGTAATTCCAGGTCCTGCGAAGTAGGGACCTCGGTGGTCTAGTGCGAGAACGCATTGACCACTCGAGGTCACAGCAAATGCAGTCGCTCCGTTGGGGCGATCGAATCCCGACTGGGGCGACCGCATTTGCTTAGTTAAGTTTAGGGTGCATGTTGCATGAATGTTTAGTATGTAAGGGACGCCCGCACCCCCCTGACGTAATGCGAAAGCGGTTCCGGGTGGGGGAACGGTAGTATGAATGAGTGAGAAAAAAAAAGGTCCTGCGAAGTAAATAGTGCCATAATAACGCAATGTAATACCGCCCAATTTGAACATATATTCCGGTGAGCGATTAACTTTTCGGAGAAAACCTTCCTGTTGATAAAGTGGAATTGATTCTTTGCAAAATATAGGCGTTGCATACAGTCAGTATTCAGCAGCGACAGTTGACACCCGTCTAGCTCGCCACAATTAAGAAATTACAATGCCGTAAGTATTGCCAGCTCCCTAATATATTGTGTTCGGCTGACGAGATGGCATGAGACAGGAATGCGGTTTAATGTGTCCTTCCTAGAAAATTCGTCCACTTGCCACCCGAATCCCTGCATTACTGTTTGGCATAAAAATATTTCTTACGCACTGAGAATTTGCTGGACTAAATTATAGTACGAAATAATACAAAAGTGATAACTACGGATTGGATTTGAGTGATTGTTTTTACAATTGCGGGGTATACCAGTAAATGTAACCGAAACAAGTAGCAGAATCTGCAAGTTTGTTTACTGTTTCCGTCTCCTTTTAAAAAGTGAAATCCCCTTACTTCAACCTTCCCATGTCATCTCTTCAGCCGAAGTCAGTAGCATTTTCCCAATCAAACAGGCATACTGTCAATAAAAATTTAGATATCCTAGCACTTTGTGTTATGTATTTTAGGTTGCCTATTTTTAGAATGCCAGGATCATACTCTCCCGTGACTCACCTTATATAATCCAGCTAATCTTTTTTCTACTTTACGGTAATCTATTTTTACCATCTACTACTTCAATTTTTCTAAATAACAAACAGAATTTTCTGTAGCTTTAATTAATATAAATTAATACTTATAACGATTTACTTAAAATGCCAGTTGTAACTACAATCACATTCATAGCAATAAGTAAAAATTGTAAATTACGAAGTGATAAAATAACAAGCAGTGGTAAGTTTTATACTTAACATAATTAAATTAAGACCAAAACATGACATTTTTTAAGTAACAATCTATGTATTTATGAAATGTTTACGTGCCAATCAAAGCTAAAGGAAACTTTATCTTTTTTTTTCATTCATTCATACTACCGTTCCCCCCACCCACCCAGAACCGCTGTCGCATTACTTCAGTGAAATATGGTCGCCTCAGGCGGGATTCGACCACGCTGTCGATCGGATCGCATTTTACTGTGATCTCGACTAACATCACGTATTCGCACTGCCCCACCGAAGTCCCCAAGGAAACTGTATCTACATCAACTGATGGGAATTTTAATAAAAAATAATAAACACTTATATGATTAGTTAGAAGTTACGCATATGAAGTCCAGCATATATTTTACTTATTTATGTTACCACTACTAACTGCTGCATACTTCTGTATAATGTAAAGATACAAAATTCGATCATATGAAATCACTGACATTGTCACACTATTTTCAAATACAATCTGTTTCTAAGATTCTATTACAGCAACTTCTATTTTATTGAAAATATATTAATATTATAACACAATTATATGGTAATGTGGATACTTGAATTGATATTGTATTTTTATAGTTAATGCAAAACATGTATTTAATAAATCAGCTGTTTGTCCAATATAGCAAGAATCACAGGCTTTGCAATTAAGTTGCTTGATCACAGTGGATTTTTTAAGTTTGAGATAGAATATTTATAAACAAATATCGTATAAATGGTAAAGCAGTGTAGGAGTGATAATTTGATATTTTTGTTATATTCAGGGTCTCCTGTAAATACAATAGATTGTTTTGTATTTACTTATTTACTTAATTCTAAAATTTTTGTAGTAACTGTAAAGCCATAGAACATTTTAAGCTTTTCGATAATCATGTTAAATGTTTCATTCAACAATGATTTTAAACAAATAAGATGTAGATTGAATACTGAATATGAAACGAAAATAACGTTTAACAAAAGGTTTTTGTGAACTAATTTGTTTGGTATTATTGTTTCATCCATGCAGAGTTTACCTCGATATTTTGTTCTATTGTTCAATTTAAAATGGCCTCTATAAACCATTAAAATCATCACAATAATATAAAATAGTAGAAGGGTCCAAAGTACTTTGGCAAACATTTTACGTTGAATTGCTAAATCTCGTAATCAAAGTTACGATAGCAAGGTGTTTTAAACTACGAACATAAGTCTAAAGCAAACATGGCCGGTGTGAATCTCATTAAATACAACCTGTGCTTGGAGTGTGCAAATTCTGAATATAAAACTAATTTTTGAATAATTTAAATCGTTAAAAAGCCAACGCCTTAAAAAATTTTAATTGCCTATTTCGCTGCCTTATTCAAAATCAAAGTTTCACATTTTTGTCGAAATTTTAAAACTATGATATATTGAATTTTAAGGTGAAAAATCTGGACTTTCATGTTAAAAAATTAGAGTGTACAATTATGTGAACTTGAAATTTTGCAAGCTAGCCAATACAGAGCTTGTCAGTTAGCTACGTTTTTATACAGATAATGGAGTCGTTGGCTAGAAATGATGTACATAAATAGCAAGTAAATAAAAAGACTTATTGTCAACAAAAGCAATACAAGTGCTGTACGATTGTAAAATAATAATTAAATATACAGGATGTTTAAAAAATACGTTCGGATATTCTACCCACTTATAGATCTCATCAATAGAAACAAAAAGGTCGTAATAAACATGAGTTCGAAAATCAACCGTTTTCGAAATATGGAGTTTTTTCGAGATAATAATTATTGCTTGTTATTTCAATAAGTCCCCCACCCATTAAAACAAATAGCCGTGTAAATAAAACATTTTTATTACAAATAATTAAAGTAGATGTTCTACATGTCCTCCTTTTCGTAAAAATGAACGCCGCATTCTTTCAAAGATTCCCGGATTCATATGAACTGTCTGGCAGGCATGTTTTATTCGTTCTCGCAATTTGTTTAAATTATTCACAAGACTTAAATAAACTAACGACTTTAAATACCCCCAAATACAAAAGTCGAGCGGATTGAGGTCAGAAGATCTAGGTGGCCACGCATCTGGACTCATGTTTATTACGACTTTTTTGTTTGTATTGATGAGATCTATAACTGGGTAAAATATGGTACCGTATTTTTTAAACACCTTGTATATTTGAATTTACAAACATATTTTGGCGCGAAAATGTGAAATTATAATTCTTTATTTGCATACGAGGCATAAAAATCTAAGATTAGGTTATGGATTGTTAAGAGCAGATTGTTGGCATTCATTAAAGTTACCATCTGCTTGAAGTGGCAATGTAATTATATATGTTTTTTTTAAGAACAAGAGTTAATTGCTAGTCATAAAAATATCCCCAAATACACCAATATTAGACTGAGAAACCATACATGTTAAACTTTAAGATTGCCAGGTAATTATAGGTTATGTTTTGAACATAAATAAAATTACACGCAATGGTTGTACAAAAACACTATATCGTTCGCTTAAGTTTGGAAATTTTATACAAGTTTTCCGGGTTTAAAATAGCGGAGCTTATATTTTTTGCAATAATAATTTAAATTTCAGATGATGATGATGACAAAAATGGTTTTACGTTTTTGATCCCTATTATTAGAAAATTTGTTAATTTTGACCAATTTAATTGGCCAAACTTATTGTCATTAGGTTTCTAGTCTAATACATTTTAAACAACTATATACAGGGTTGCTAATTAGTGCGCGAAGTCCAATATTGCCATTATTAAAACGATTTGGAAGTTTTTAAGTAATGAAGTACCAAAATGCGCTTTATAATAATATTTTTAAACCGTTCAGTTATTAAACTTTTCATTTAACTTTCACTTAACTTTTTCCAAAAACCATAGTTCATTGTCAAGTTGACCTTCGCCCCAAAGTGTAGCCTAAGCCGACATAATACTTATCATTAGTTGATGGACAAGGGCAAGAGACTGTAAATGTTTATGGAGGTATTGCCGGCGATTTTGAGGTTGAATCTCATTTTTTTGAATGGTGCACAATATTAGATTTTCTTGCAAAATAATTTGCCTCAACTCCTTCAAAATGTCACTCCAAATCTAATGGAAAATATGTGGTTCCAGCACGACGGTGCTCCAGTACATTTCGCACTACTGACTCGAGAAATCTTGAATCAAGAACAGGTATATAGGTCGTAACGGTCCCATGCGTCGGCCACCTAGATCGCCAGACTTTACAAAAATTGATGTTTTTTTGTATGAGAACATATGAAACATATTGTGTACTCGATCCTTGCAACTACTCCAGAAGACATAAGGCAATGCACAATGAAATTCTTTTGGTATAATTTCCGTAGAGTCGTTGTGAGGAGGTCAAAACGAAGGTCGCATTGAATATTTATTGTAAATAACTATTTGAATTGAAATAACATTGTTTTTCTATTCTAATTAAATTTGCGCCGGTGTAAAAAGACACCAGGTATAATAAAACTAAATGTTTTGGTGGTTTTGTCGTTTTAGTACATCGCTTGGCTATATAACTGCAAAATATGTATTCGTTAATGGTAATACTCCCGCACCGAATTAATTCGTTAAACCTTATGTTGACCAAAATTTTTTAGATAAACTCAACAAATGCTCTTCCAAAATATAAGAACAGGAGAGCGTTGGAAAGGTAATTTTACGCTGAATTATACAGGGTACTGTTTAAAAAATATATACCTTGAAGATGCTGCGCTGTAGTCAGCCTGTATATTTAAAAATATATTTTAATGCGTGCATTTTGGCAACACATCATGTAAAAAAAAAGTAAATTTCCAAATGATTTTATTAATGCCAATATTGGACTATGACGCTTTAATGTGAAACCCTGTATACAAATGCCCTAAAGATGCACATAAATGTGTTAACTACTGGCTACCTACTTAACACAAAAGACGCGGTTATAATGTCAATTTTGCATAAGACAAACAGATTATTGTGTAGTTTAGGTTAATTTCAATATATCTGAATTAATATTAATGAATTTAGTAAACCTGTAATCATATTGGCATATTGAACTGTAATTAGACAAAAAAATACTTACAAACATTAATAAGTTTGACAATTAACTTAGGAATAAAATCGTAAAACCTTTCATAGTGGTATTTGAAATTCCGTCTTGGTTCAAACAGTGATTATTTTTAAATTGAACTATATAAGCAGATGGCGCCCTCTTCACAATTTTAATTCATAGTAATAAACATTTACAAGATTGGTTAACAGTTTCGCACATTATTCATAAAGAACTGGAAGTATAAAAAACAATACTCGACATAGTATATTTATTATTTTTTGAAAGATATTACCAAACCAACTAAAGCCTGGCACGCAGCCCACGGGTTCAACTAGATATTACGATTGTAGTATAATAAGTATACAGTCAAATACGCCTATGTTTGTAAACCTATGAAAAATTCATGAACACATTAAAAATTCAAAGCATGTATGGTGAGAGTATGTCTTTACTTAAATCCATATTATATTCTATACATATTTGAAGATTTATGTTCATAATTCTGCTGTTTAATAATTATCTTGTTTGACAATATAACAAGAATTACAGGCATTCCAGTTGATGTTATACACTGTACAGAATTATTTTAATTACATCATTCATATTAGAATTCTATACGTAATTATACAAACTCGAAATTTCGCAAGTTAGCAAATAGAGAGCGTGTCAATTAGCCATATAATATTATACAGATAAACGAGGACATTGACCACAACTTATTTGCATAGGCCAGTAAATTGCCTACACGTTAAAAAAATATCAGCATTAAACAGCAAATTCATACAACAGTATCAACAAAGTCAGTACATGTGCTGGTCGATTGAAAAATGATAACTAAATTTGTATTTGAATTCAAAAATATGTATATTCGTCGCAATACTGTGACGTCATAATTCTTTATTTGTTGTTTCCCTTGCGCTATTTTATGACTCCGCATCAAGACAGTAAAATGCAAGGTTCGATTGTAGATTGTTAGGGATACTATTTTGTTAACATTAATTAAAGTTAATTTATTAATTGTTTGTTGCCTTACTTCGTTGAAATTCAATAATAATAATAGGAAATTTCAACAAGTATTTATTTTTATTTTTGCTTTATAAGTATTTCGACATGCAATATGTCATTATCAAAAGCATTTAAAGTAGGAAACATTTGTAGTAGCTAGCATAAGGCCTTGGTTACATTGAATGCGTATGCGTGCGATTTTTTAATCGTACGCGCACGTACGACCACGGAGACCAAAACAAACCTATTCATTTGAATATGTATGGTTACATTGTAGGCGATTGAGACTGACGCGCGCGCACGTGATCGTACGTGTATCAACTCGAAACAAACTGGTTTGTTTTTACCTGCGTTAAACGTGCGATTTTTGGTACTGATAAACAAAAGTAAAGAGATATTTAAAGCAAATTATTAAATATTTTAATAAAAATGGATCTTGAAAAACTTATTTTGTGTATTGAATCAAAAAGACCCTTGTGGGAACAAAAATGTAAAGAGTATCACAACAGAAATCTAGTTAGAAAACAATGGGAGAAAGTGAAAAGTTGCGTATTTCTCTAGTTTATCATGGATTCCATTAAGTATATATTCAAATGTTGATGGCAATACTCAAAAAACTTTTTCGGCTGTTGTTTTAACTTTTTAAAGAGTGTAATATATTCACCATCTTCATCTCTACTCTTGTATATGTCATTCACCCAATATTATCTTTTTGGTCTAGAATCATGTATTTTAAGACACTATTTTCGATAAAATATAAATTTAATATTTCTTGGTTGATCATAATTGCACTGTCCACGATCTATCTACAACTGCGGCCGTCACGTTGTCCGACGATGAACGGAAGCAATGTAACCAGAAGTTGAACGACAAAAAATCGTGAGTGCGCGTACGATTAAAAAATCACACGCATACGCATTCAATGTAACCTTAGGCTAACAGCACACTGGATCTTGGTTTCGGGTTTGGCTCAGGTCTTCTATTCCAAAACTTCCAATAGCGGGGAATTTATCAGCTCAATTTGCTCATTCATTAAACGTGTGTTTGAGAATTTGAAAGGCTTCGAGTGTATCCAATTTACGTTTATCATAACAGAAGTGTAAAAATGTTACTATATTATTTGATGTCGATGCATGACTTGTGTTCTAATAAATGTTTAGCGTAGTTAGATTTTTCTGGGTGTTTGTATTTGTATGAGCGTATGTGTTCTTTGTATCTGGTGTCAAAATTTCTAATTGTTTGACCTATGTATACATAATTACAATGTGAACAGTTTAATTTGTAAATACCTGATTTTAACAAATTGTTAGTTCTGCCTTTTGCGTTGAATAAGGTGCTGAAAGTGTTTTTTGTTGTTTTATGACTTACTTTAAATGTACTTGATTTGATTATAATTTTAGCAATTTTCTCCGATATATCACCAAAATACTATTGATAATGACATATTGTATGTCGAAATACGTATAAAACCAAAATAAAAATAAATACTTGTTGAAATTGCCTATTATTATTATTAAAATATTTTAATTAAAGTTGATTGTGTGCTTGTACCTCTTTGTTAAAGCAGAACCACCAAATGTACGAATCGCAGGCTCAAGAAGCATACATATGAAACCTTCAAGGCGTCAGGTAATTATAGGTTATGTTGCAAACTTAAATAAAATCACACACAGCAATTCTACAGAAAAATTATGAAGTCTTAGAAAATTCAACCAGTTTTAGGGACTTTTATATGTTTTGATCAACAATATTAATTTAATTTAAATAATGGCCAACGACCCTATTGCTCTCTAGAACTTTATGTGTGAAAATAAAGCACAATTGTCACACCAGTTTAACTTTTTTTTATCTCTATTGATCTCAGTAAAATTATTTTTGTAAATGGTATGTTTTTTAATAATTTATAGTAGATTTTCATTTTAACAGCGTACAAATTTAATTGCTTTTTCTTACAAATTTTAAAATATAATTATAATACAGTACGTCGCGAACAGATGTTTGTCTTAAATTCCGAAAGTTGAATTATGAAAGTCCTGGCTGAACATTAGTTTTTCAATTTTTCATCCACGAAATTATGCAAATACGCGAAAAGCCATTAATTTTCATTCACTAAAACTCGCAATAAAATTTATTTTTACTTGTGTAATAACTTCAACAAATCAACATCAAAATAAGCAATCTACGTCTGCTATCAGCTTGCGTGTTGATGCAATCTTAAAATAAAAAACATGTAACTCACCAATAACGTAAATTGTTAAGGGCGACATTCCATTTATATGCGCTTGCAGAAGTAATCCATGACAAAGCACTCGCAGCCCTTAATTAAACACACTTTTACGTTTAATTTCAAAACCACGATGCACACCAATTAAGGGACATAATTAACTCGCTCTCGGAAATTGTTAAATAAATGCGTGGTTAATTGCATACTTAATTACACATTTTTCTTAAAAAAAGCGCCTATCGATTCTCCACGTTAAAAGGTCGCACTATAAAAGAAAGAGAAAAAAAATTAGACCCCAGCGGCTGCATTAAATCGTAGAGGAAAATGTGAAAAAGGAACAACAGTTCAATTAAAACCGGTGGTGGCAGCGCAATCAAGACCTGAAACCTTTTTCGCACAAAACAAGAATCGACAGGAACGTCGATGTAAAGAACTCATTATGATACGTATATTTTAATGGTTTTCGAGCTAAACTAAGCAAGAAATTTAATATGTGCACTTAAAATCAATATGATAATATACTCAAAAAGATCAGAAAAGGCCTAATTTATCCGTCTAATAATAAAATCCTCTTTGGACTGGTTAAATTTTTGTTCTGAATCAAGTCTAATAATTGCAACAAATCTAAAACGAGGAGTTTGATTTGCGTAAACGATGGTTAACAAAATATTTAGAAGCTAAATATGAAACATACGAGGGCACCCTTGTGTGTTTACAAAAGCTAGGAAAGAAAAAAATGTTTGGAACAAACTGTTTTATTGCTTTTCAAAGTATTCGCGAAATTTTTTTAAACATTCACTGTAAACAAACTACTCGGTCAATTTTTAAGCTGCCACTATTTTCACAATAACAAATCAAATTTTAGGAAAATAGTAATGGCACATCTCAATACTGCCACCTAGTGGCCGTTTGTAAAAACTTAAAAGGCTGCCCTTGTATTAGATAGCCGCTGCATGACATTACCAATTATAATACCCACCAGCAATGAAAACAAGACGAAAATGTAAGTTTAATATAATAAAACCAGACAGTATAATTTTTATAGTTGAAGAGATATTTTGGGATGCTCTATGAATTTTTTAGATATTCCAACACAAAAATTAAATTACTTATAAACCTAATATGTATATTTTTGTAATTGGTATTGCTTCAACAGCATCTGTATGTTTAACAGCCAGTGATTTACAGGACTAGTGATTCAAAAAGGAATACCCTACATAACTATCTCAGTTAGTTGGAAAACTAGAGTAATTATATTTGGCTTCAATTTAAGTTGGTATTAGTCTTTAGCTAGCAAGTAGAATTAACTAAGTGTGCTTTCCTAGAGAATACGTCTTTACTATTTGCATTTGTTCAATGTTAAATAAACTAAGGGGATAACCATCTGTAAATCTTGTACAGTATTACTCGAATAAACTAAGACATTTTGCAATATGCTACTTTAAAACCATTAGTTTAAATGCTTAATTTACCTTGTGCATTTCTATGATTAAAACAGAAAACTACACGAAGTTTAAGACTTAACATGCTTCATTTAATTGTTTTCATGCTGGAAAGCACAAATAAATTCTATGCCAACTTTAATCCTGACATATATTATTAACCTAATTTGCCATATCAGTTACGTATTAAGGTATTCCTTTTTAAATTACTCATCCCGTATGATGAATAATTGCATAAATAATATACCGGATTCAGCATATTTACAGCACATGGTGCAAAAATAGAATTTTCACAGCAACCTGACAATTTAAATTGCAATAAAGGGAAAATATGAAAACCAAAATAAATGTCTTAGCTTTATACACAAGACAAAATTGTCATTTAACACATGTCAAATAAAGTTGTTCCTACAGTGGATTTCGCCCAAAAATAAATATTTATGAATATTATGTTATGGTAAATGTAATAACTTGGTTAATAGTTATAACAGCCGGTTAATATTCATAATCACCAGCAACTTTGGTAAATCTAAGAAATATCTGCAAATTATTCACGTCCATCGGAAATTTCATATACATAATTTCCAAAATGGATTGGTTAGTCTGCTAAATACACGTAAATTAATTACTTTGATTGGTATATTTTTATAATTATGGTTATATAGTACATACTGAGTTTAAAATGCTGAACAAAATGAGAAAATTAAACAATAAGTTTTTTTTTTTAATTTATTTAAACCAGTTCAACAAATACAATTTGTTATTCATGGCGGGATTACAAGGTACATCAATGTCAGAGTATCGTGGAGGGTACATCGTCACCTCTTAGAATTTGCTGGGTTGAGGAAGAATTGGCTTGGTTTTAACAAATGCTATTAATACGTTTTAATCATTTTCACTGTCACTGCTTGTTAAATATATATCCTGCGGTAGTTGTCGTTTTAGCCTCGTATGAATATGTTTACGTCCTAGTTGATATAGATCGGCACTTTCGCAGCTTTGTATATTGGCATGGAAGTTGATGGTTACTTTTTTTATGTATTCTTCAATTGTGTCCATTTTCAACTCTCGGTGAAGTTGGTTGTTTGAAATAAACCAGGGTGCATCAAGCGCTATCCTAAGCACTTTGTTCTGGAGTACTTGGATTTTATGAAGGTTTGACTTGGACGAGTTCCCCCATACCATGCTTGCATACATCACCAAAGGTCGAATTAAGGATTTATAAAGAATTAAGGTACAGTCCGTTTTGATGTTTGATTTTCTATTGATGATGGGATACAACTGCTTTAACCGGGCATATCCTAGGTTTAATTTCTGGAGAATATGGTAATTCCAGGATAATCGGGTGTCAAGGTGAACTCCGAGATATTTTGCTGCTTCTTCATTTGATTTCCATTGTATGGGAGTTCCATTTACCATAATCAAAGGAGGGTTGTGAATTTTTCTCAGCGTGAAGATTTTCGCTACACATTTACTTTTATTAATTTTGAGATTCCATTGTTTAAACCATTTGCAAATTGTGTTGGTAGCTATCTGGAGCTGACTTATGGCTTCGGCTAGATTTTCCTCTTGTGCCAATAGAGCTGTGTCGTCCGCAAACATCGCTAGGTTTACTTTAGTTGGTGGAACATCGTGCATGTAGACATTGAACAGGATAGGTCCTAGAATACTACCTTGAGGTACGCCCGCTCGGATTTTCTTAGTTTCGGAAATTTCGTCGTGGATTTTAACAGCGAAGCTACGGTTGTCAAGGAAGGAGAATAATGTTGCTTTCAAGTATTCGGGTAAGTCGAGTCGTAGAAGTTTATATTTAAGCCCGTGGATCCACACTCGGTCAAACGCTTGAGAGATATCAAGGAACATCGCCGTTGTGTATTTCTTTCGTTCGAACCCTTCTTCTATGAGGTCTGTGATTCTTTGGAGTTGATGGCAGGTGGAATGGCCGCGTCTGAATCCGAATTGGAATGATGGTATAATGTTTAGATTTGCAACTTGATCATTTAGTCTTATCAATATTATTTTTTCTAATAATTTAGATAGTAAACAATAAGGTTAAGTTAGGTTAGATTAGCTTGAAAAGCGACAAGAAGCAGAAGAAGAAGCAGGGGAAGAGATGAAATAAACATCGTAGCAGAAAATAAAAGAGCGCTAGCATCAGAAGCCAAAATGGAACTGCAAAAGAAACTTAAAAAGTCGAAAGCGGAAAAATGGAAGGAAACCCTAGAAGAAACAAAAAACGATCGTTGGGGATTAGCCTATAAGATCGTTATGAAAAAAAATGGCACAACAAAGACCTAGTATGAAACTAGAAAACAAACTGGAAGCAACAAAAGTACTCTTTCCAGTACATGACGAGATCACGTGGGAAATACCGGAAGTAAATGAAATAAGGGAAGTAACAGAGGTCACACTAGCCAGCAAACGGATGAAAAATAACAAAGCACCTGGGAAGGATAAAATACCGGCCGAAGTCGTCAAGCTAGCAGTAAAATCGAATGCCAAGTACATTACCAAAGTAATGAGGAATATTATAAATGAGGGAAAATACCCGGATAAATGGAAGACGGCCAACCTGAGACTGATCCAAAACCAGTCAAAAACCCACAGCAACCTCCAACTTACAGGCCCATATGTCTGTTAGATACGATGGGAATACTAACAGAACAAATAATAGTTAGAAGGCTAATGGCAGAAGTAGAAGAGAAGGGGGCACTCTCGCAACGACAATTTGGCTTTAAACAAGCTAGGTCGACCATCTATGCCGCAAATGCGATCCTTAACATAGTAAATGTCGAATGCAAAAAGAACTGGATAACAAGGAAGTTATGCATGCTGGTAACCGTCGACGTCCAAAACGCCTTCAACTCGACACCATGGAGAAGCATCGTAGACGCACTGGAAGAAAAGAAGATATCTGCTTATCTAATGCGAATCATCCAAAGTTACTCAAAAAACAGATATGTAGAAATCGAAGAAGACACATGCATCAAAATGACGGCAGGAGTGCCCTTAGGATCAGTTTTAGGGCCAAACCTTTGAAACGCAATACATGAGGAGGTACTAAATATAGATATGCCGGAAGGCGTACAACATATTGCATATGCAGACGACCTAGCCATAGTTATAACCGCAAAGAAAGAAGGGGAACTACGACAAAAGGCAAACGAAGCAATCATAAAAATAAATACATGAATGGAAAACAAATTAATGAAGCTAGTACCAGAGAAAAATGAAGCGATAATACTCGTAAGACGAAAAAGAAGTAGAAAAATAAATATCAAAATCAACGAAATGTAAATCGAAACGCAAGAGAAATTAAAATACCTAGGAATAATAATGGAGAAACAGATAAACTTTGATCAACGTATAGAGTACACATGCGAAAAACAATAATAACGGCCCTAAACATGATAATGCCCCGGGTCGGAGGTGCACGAGAGGGAAAGAAAAGGATCCTAGGCGCGGTGGCGGAATCCATAATATTGTACGCAGATCCAGTCTGGCATAAAGCTTTGGAGACAGAAAGACACAAAGCAAAAATAAACAAAATCCAAAGAAGGATGGCACTCAGAATCGTAGTGGCGTACAATCCGGTACCTCTAGATAGCGCCCAGGTGTTATCCAAAATGATACCAATAGATCTGCAAGTACAAGAACGCACTAGACTAGCCAAACCAAACAGCCGGGACAAAAAATCAGAACGCCAAGAAACTATCAACACCTGGCATGCGAGATGGGAACAGGACGGAAAGGGCAAATGGACCAAACGACTCATACAAAACATAGAAGCATGAATCTCAAGAAAACACGGATATATAAACTTCCACATAACGCAAGTCATGAGGAACAACGGATGCTTCCAAAAATACAAGAAAAGAATTGGGAAAATAGATGACGATACCTGCATATTATACAATACACTACCGGACGACGCAGAACACACCCTCATCGTATGCCGACGGTGGAATCGGGAAAGGAATCAATGCGAAACAGGGCTGGGCGAAACATTGACCATTGATAGAATGGTACCACAAATGTTGGAAAACGCGGACAAATGGAACACAATCGAAAAAGTGGTTATTAAAATCATGTCAGAGAAAGAAGCAGAAGAAAGACGCAGAACACGAATCTAGACAGCCACCCAAAGGAAGATATGCTACTGCGATCCCGTTTGGGAAGGTGAAGAAAGAGTAGGGGTTTTAGTGGGTAGGTCCTCTCTAGATGAGGGGGATTCCCACACACCCCCACAGAATGTTGGGCCTATGAAGGTTCCCCTCCACAAAAAAACAAAACTTATTTTAGCTTAGGTTAGGTAAGGTTAGGTTCGGATTATAGCCTTTTATTTTATTTACCACTACGTACCAGGTATTATATATGTATAATTCACAGTAAATTAACTGCTGATTATCAATAATTACCTAACCGGTAATTATTATGCATAATCCCCGACTTATTTACCTTTAGCATAACGTATATATCACTCACACTGAACTCAGCCAGCCAGAGGATTAAATTATTATACACCCACACAATCTATATCATAAAATTTGCTTCGACTAAACATTTTTGCCTTTAAGAAGTGATTGCAGTTTGAGTGAAGTTTGACAGACAGAAAACATAAGCGCATTTATAGTATCTTGGCTACAGCTATCAATTATAAAAATATGTCTTGAAAGATTAAAAACATTAGAATCAATATTGCTGTATAGTATTTAGAAACTTGTGTACTATTTAAATTAAAATATTTTTAATTGTAACGCTTAAAGCTTATAAAAACAAAGAAAAAACAATTATGGCTTTTTAAGAATCATGGAGTTACTTAAGCAACCCCATGATTCCCGTCCTTCCCCGCTTTCCTAGGATCAGCCCACGTGGTATTGCATACCCCACTCCTTAACTCTTCTCCCAAACTATGCTACTGAGTCACCCCCGTTGCTCTAGAATTTATTAAAATTCGGGCTACAACGGGAGTCGAACTCGGGTCGACCGGTTGAGAGACGAATTTTATCCACTACACCGCACAGTCAGTCGCCTTCACAATTGTGGTTAGGGTTGTCGGGATCAAAATAAAAAATAAAGAAGATGATATCTATTAACGATTGTACTTCTACCCTACCTTATATCATTAACATGGTACTTTAACTAAGACTATACCTTTAATAAGGCCGTTGATTCTGTTTTAATAAATTAAGAAAAAAAATTACATATTCTTATTATAATTTAAAGTAATTAATAGGTCAGATTTTATTAAATATACAGAATCTTTGTCGCGAAAGTTCCTTCGCTTATATCCATTATTGAAAATCATCGTGTCTACAGTCCTGTTAACCGGTAACTGATGACGTTCACGTCAAAGGAAGTGTTTAGTCAAAAGAGCTTGACAGATTAGATATATAATATACAGGGTGCCCTTAAAAGTATTTTGGAAATTGGGGACTACATTCAGGGACATAAAATAAGTAAAAAACTTCCTATTAGTGTGTGGTGGAAAACATAGAAGACATTTTATTTTACTATAACATATTACAACAATACTTAATATTACATTGTTAACAACTATTAGTAAGATACATGTATCGGGATTGACGCAAATGTTCAAAATGGTGGCCCTGCATCTGAATGCTCTAAGTGCGCGACGCACTAAAGATAGTAGAAGGTACAATTAATAAATTCGCCTCACAACAATCAGCGACTCCTTATTGCCAATGATTTTTAGAACAATGTATCCAAAATCCTAATTTTTCCAACATCATAATGTACATGGAACAAACTCGCTCTGACAGAACTGGAATTTTTAATTTTCATAATGTTCATCTTTGCGACACTGAAAATCCACAAGCTGCTCGTCGTTTGAAAAATCAAAATACATTTTCTGTAAATATGTGGTATAATAGTGTAATCTGATTCGACCACTTCAACTATCTAACAGACTTAGTGGTCAAGTCTATGGATTGTTTTTAAATATCACGTTACCAGATTTGCTAGACGATGTGCATTGTTGGTTTAAGCCCCTCTACCACTGTAAATATTTTTATAAAAATATTACAATATAAAAACTCATGACTTCATACATCACTCAAATATTTTTAAGGTGTGTCCCACTGTAAAACGTTTTTATAAAAATATCAGCTGCTATCACACGAAGTGAGGTTATTGTATATATTTCTGTGTTGGTTAGGTGTGGCAGTATTTTTTCATAATGAAAAATTTAGAAGTGTAACATAAATTATTAGCAGGGTTTGCAATAAGTTAGTTAGGCTAAAAATAGTATGACAAAGCCAAAAGTAAGAACAAACGGAGGTGGTGGGTACGGCCTTGGTTAAATAAGAGGCAAGAAGGAAATCGTCATTATGTTGTAACCATGGCAGGAAATGAACTACTCCAAAAATATGCACGAAGAGCAACCTGATGCATGATGGGGCACCTGCGCATTTTGCCTTAGTTGCAAGACCGTTTCTTGATTACAACGATCCCCCTAGGTGGATTAAAAGAGGTGGTGCAATTACTTGACCGCCAAGATCACCGGATTGCAATCCATTAGATTTCCACCTTTAGAGGCATCCTAAAAGTTTAGTCACAAGGCAGGAACTATTAGAGATAATACAAGATGTGATGCAATTAGAAGAACGCCCCGGCGTTTTGAACATGTTGCATAAAGATGTAACATGTTTTCTATCTCTCCTACGAGAGGTCGGAAACCGGATGTTCATGGAATTTTTTTTACTTAACTTGTGTCTAGGATCCTATTCCCTAATTCACGGAATACATGTGAGGGCCACCCTGTCGTTGACAATTTTCAAATTTGACAAATCACAAACAATATCACAAAATAAACTGTTGTGTAGAGATAAATTTAAAAAAAAAGTGCAAAAGGAAAAATTATGTATACCATTCTAATAAAAAATTATAAAAATTGAATAATTTCGACATCTAAACATTATTTTGTTTCATTGGACAGTAAAAATATTACAGTTGTGCTTATTAAATTGAAATCATACCTATTTTTTAAATATGGCTATTGCACATTTTTCCACGAACAGACTATTATTTCTTATTGGCGCATATGAGAAATCTTACAACACCGTATAATAATGAATAATGTTGTCGTAGCAAATTATTGCAACGACATAATATGGATAGTACATTATTTTTTGCAAGTAAAGAGCAAGTCTGACAATTTAATATTTTCGATTTAGACCTTCCACTATGTGTCAAACAGTTTGTGCAGTAAACAATTAAAAAAGAAGAGGTATTATAAAAGATTGTTGCTGCAGAGCATGCTTTATATAAATAAAACGAGCGATGAAAAAGTTTTGAAATTACTGTTGGCTGTCAGTGCTACAAGGCATGTCGTAGCTGTCATGTTACATAAAGGCGCTGTTTTTATTTCTTCGAAAGTAAACACAAGCAAAGTGAAGTTAACCTCAAAGGGTATCTCGTCGTTATTTTGACAGCTGTTTAAATTGGCATTTGTTTATAGTTCAATCTCAGACTTGCAAAAGATTTTCGTAGCCCTTCTTAGTTTGAAAACGTTTTGACCACATATTAATTATATTAAACTGTTACATCTAATTACAATAAGGTACAAACAGTTTCCTCCTACAAGTCAAAGGATGTACTAGACTAGATCCCAGCTAATCCCAATTAATTTCCAGCCCTTGGTTTGTTTAATGGCGGTCTGTAATGGGACTCTCCTTTAATATATCATCTTCATAATTATGAAGTTTTTCCTTTAACGGTAGTATCAGCGGCTACCGTTTAACGAGACTCGTAGGCACAGCGACTATCCATTATGGACTATCGACTATTATTGTAGTGCACAGTGAAAATTATGGTTTTAAATAATTATTAACAGTTGAGATTTCCTTAACTCTGCGGAAGATTTACTGCCAACGTCTGTCCAATTGCGCCCAACCTATATTTCAGAAATTTTCGAAATAGCTTTAATATTTTATTTTGGTAAGAAACATTTCTAGACCGAAAGATTATTGGGCAAAGTATAGTATATTCGTCCCTACTGTAAAAATAGTCTTAGGGTATACCCAACTCAAACTGGGGATTACAAGTGGCTTAAAAGTATTACTACTGTATGACCGTCTCAAACCCAACGAAAGCATACAAACTTCATTTGACTACTTATTAATTTACTTTTTACTTAAAAGCACTCTTCAAATTTACGAAACGACATTTAATAAGAATGTGTTAGTCATTTTAAGAAAAGCATTATATAGCCTAATCAGTTGCTTTCTGCAATAATCATTTAAATTGTACAGTTATGGCAATAATGATAAATAGAATTACTTGAAGAATTCTTTGGTGCCAATTAGAATAATATTTAGTTATTTTTCTAATTAGATGTTTTTACATCATATTGTATACTGTTCTCGATTACTTCTCTGTTTGTTTAGTATAATAAACATTATAATAATAAACAGTTTGTGTACAGAACGGTAATAACATGCTTTAGCGTGTTGCCTCAAATTCAGCACACTATAGTTCATGGGAATTAAGTGGCGTCATACGTTTGTAATGTTGGCTACATACTTTTTGAAAACTTGGCAACCCTGCGACGTGGAGGAGTTTAAGAATGCCTGCTAGAGAATAATATGAACGGGTGATAGGTGTCCCAAACATTATTGTTTTATTTTGTTTCTTTCTGTAAATAATATAGACAAACCAAAACTCGAAAATGGAGAAGTATTTGAAACAAATACAATAAGAAATTCTTCTTAGACAAAGCAGGGTTGGCGACCTTAACAACATTGTTCATACTTTAAATAAGAATCAATGAACGTTAATATATAATCGAATATAATATTGTTTTGCGCCTACCTTAGTTGAGATAATAACACAGAAAAACAAGCAAATAAACTTCATTTTCTAAACGGCACAAAAACATTCTTTGTTTGTTGTTTTTCTATACCACAATTTTCATTTCAGCTAATTTAATTTCATATGCTTCCAATTTGTTTGGCCTGTATCACCATTTGCAGTTCATAAAGCGAAGCCAAAAACGAAAAGTAAACAAGGTATCCAGTTTAAGTTACGTAGCAGCTACTTTCTAAGGCAGTGGTTTCAAACATTTTTTAGAAGACGTTCGTTAATAGCCTCTTCGTCCCACTGCTGGGCGCTCTTCTCTGCCATGTGTTTCTCCCAAGTACTAAGATAAAATCACAAGGGACCTACAGTTTAACGTTGGATCCGACCGACAGAAATTTCAAAAAATTTTTTTAAATATCCTCTACCGAAACCATTTGTCTACAAAGAGTTGACGATTTTTTGCAATTTTTCTTTATATCACCAATAAACTTGTATATTTCGTATTAGATTTTTCTCTTTTCTTGGTTTTTATATCAACGAGTCCAGGGAATCCTAAGTTATCTGCAGAGGTAGTCGTCCCCAGCCAAATTACTTTAGTTAGTTCAAGTTCCTACTGAAGATGGCAACTTAGTTGCCGAAATACGTATGTATATAAGTATCGTGGTGATAATCTGTTTCTCAAAGTTGTATACACTTGAACCACAGTCTCGATTCAATCCCAAAACTTCAAAATTTCATAGGAATTCTTAAATTAAACATGAAGTTAGTTCAGTTAGTTATTCCACGGAGTTCGCAACGCCGATTTGATATACCTGCCACACTTTGGTTGAAAACCGCTGATCTAAGGGAAACACTAGAACCTTATTTACTTGTAATTGTTGACAAAAATGTGAAAAATACAAAATATTGAAAAAACGAAAATTCATTAAAATGGGACACGTTCTGGAATTGAGAATTCTAGATCAAGCACAGAAAACAAACCTAAATTATTAACGCAATTCGAAGCCAGAAGCTACGTTGCACAATAATCGTAGTGATAGTGCAACATAAAGAATGCATTTGCTTGGTCGGGAAATTTTTACATCATCGTGACAAATAGTTGTATACTCTAGTGTGTGCATTATTTCTTTCTGACCTACATCTCTTGAAAGCTTATCAAGGTGATTAATAATTTAAAAACGAAATGCGTAGGGGAACAGTATTCCAGTGCGGCTTTGTGATTGATTTTTTGTTTTAAAACTTCCAGCCTGTAATTTATAAAACTTTCTGACATTTATCGTTGAATTTTAATGTATATTCAATACTTACAGGATGATTTCGACGGAATATACCCTTGTTAGTGAAAAACCTTTTGCTTCCGGTAATGAATAATTGAACTTCCAACACTATGACGTATATGACGAAAGAAAAAGGAAAAATCCATTTGATTAGTTGCTTAATTACTCGTTAATAAAAAATCGTTTTGTAAGCGAACTCGCTCATAAAGGGTTCTCCGCCTAAAATTACATTTGGAAGAATTTACGATGGTTGGTAATGCTATATTGTTCAAATATTTACCAATAAGGAAAAATACGAGTAGATTCAACGCTGAAAATAAAAAAAAACCGATACATAGCTTAGGAAGAAAAAGATTAATTGCATTTATCATAAACTACTAAACAATAATTTAATGAACGTAAAATTTTTATAGTTTCAGATCAAATTACAATTCTACGTTCGAAATACTTTAAAGAAAATACAAATTTTATACAAATTCTAAACTTAAATTTCAAATGAACTTATACATAGGCAAAAATAGCAAATTTCAGATTTGTGTAAATGCAACATAAAATTAGCAATATAAAGTGTAACCAAAACTTTGGCTTATCGATCTAAACAAAGTAATTTTTATTATTTTTATTGTAAAAACTAAAGTACAAAGAAATGAAAATTTAAATCTTTAAACTAGTATTTCTGATTTTAATAATCGCAGTTTCCACCTAACTATTCAAAAGGAAAATTAAAATATAATACTTTAGGTACTAAAATGTTAAATGGACATGAATTAAGCAGGAACAGTAATTAAACTAAGCAAGTAGGTATACAGGGTGGGCTAATTAAGTTGTTCCCCTTTAAAAGTTTTGTCGCAACTGAGATTAATTAATTTTTTATAGTATAGAAACGGTCTATAGTTACTTTCTCTCAGGTGGATCTCTTACTGTAGCAATTATACCAGTTTTACTAATATTAATTATATTATGCTTAAAAGACAACTGTTAAAGATTAAAATATTTCAAGAAACTCGACGGCAAGATACAGTATTGAGTATTGTTACTGTTAATCCTCTCTATATGGAAAGGATAAAAAGTCTCGGGGCTTAACGTTCTGCCCAATATTTACTTTCTTACCTAGTATACCTAACAGTGTTTAAAGGCTCAGGAACTGGAATTATCTATTTAGGGTAAACGGTATAGTTATTGGCCACCAGATAGTAATTGGCCAGTGTGGACTTAAACGCCAAAGATAAGACTAAGCAAGGGTCTATCTTGATTCGTTCAACAGCAAAGTTTACTTACAGATATCTATTTATAGTGTAGTTGCTAGTTTAACATATAGGTGGCGCTAAAACATATAAAATTTTAGTCATCTTGACAGTTGCATGCTTGCCGTACAGAAGCTTAATATTTTCTTAAGGTAATTGGATTATGTTAAAGCTTGCATAAATATTATAAGCGATAATATCGGTGTGATTTGTGGTTTCCAGGTAAAATAAAGGTATGTGGTGCCTTCCTTTTATTAACTACACCCGTTAAGAATTTCCTATGGCATTTAAACAGGTGGCCAATTACTGTATCAAAAATAAACAAAAAAATAGTTATTAGCCTCCCCGGCCAATAACTGTCTCTACCTTGTTCTTTTATTAGGCAATTTTTTTGGTCCATATATGCTCTACGGACGCCTGCGGTGTTACGTGTTAAATAAAATTGATTTTCCTTGTCTCTAGACAGTTATTGGCCGTATGCCAATAGCTATATTGAATGTGTGGCCAATAACTGTAGCTGTACTTTTTATAAACCATAATTTTGTATACAGATTCGTCATGCCAAAAGCTCCAAGTTATAGCCCTTCAAAAGTCGACAGAGCAATTAGCAATATACAAAATAATGTAGGTTCTCTTAGAAGCATTGCAAAACAGTATGGCATACCACGGGCTACATTGCAATTTAAGATTAAAAACCCTGGGCATAAAACCGCTTTTGGGCCATCACCAATACTAACAGAAGTGGAGGAAAACACTATTGTCAGGTACGCAGTTATCCTGTCACGACAAATTTACATCGCTCTAATTTAGGTGGATCACAGAACTGGCACGAAAAGGTTTTCCTAGAAAAAGGGCGGATATCATTTCCAGTGTACAACAATTTTTAAAAGATCATCCAAGACCAAATCCATTTCATGACAATCGGCCAGGAGAAGGCTGGATGAAGGTGAGTAATTACTTTCGAATGGAGGGATAGTCACTGTGTCGTGCACCACCTTGCCTAATTCTCGGACTTTTTCAGGCTTTTCTCAAGCGACACCCTGAAATTGTCTCACGAAGTACTGAAGCTGTAACTGGGGCTAGTGCGTGTGTAACAGAAAATGACATAAGGAAGTGGTTTGCAGATATAGGTAATTATATTGAAGAAAAGAAACTAGAAGACGTCATAAATGATCCATCGCGAATCTTTAATGGTGATGAAACGGGATTCAATGTATGCCCACAGACTGGTAAAGTGCTCGCCCCAAAAGGCTGCAAAAATGTTTATACGATTGACCGTGGATCTTCGAGAGAAAACATCACTGTGATGTTTGCATTTTCCGCTGATGGAAAGACATGCAGCCCAATGGTTGTATTTCCGTATCAGAGAATACCGGAAAAAATTTCGTCAACTGTTCCAGAAAACTGGGGCATTGGCCGTAGCGATAATGGATGGATGACGGCACAAACATTCTACGAGTATATTGGTAATGTGTTTCATCCTTATTTGGTCGAACAGGGAGTAAAACTACCTGTAATACTATTCATTGATGGACATAAATCACATCTTACATATCAACTAAGTGTACTGTGCTGTGAAATAGGTATTGAACTAATAGCACTTTATCCAAACGCTACACGAATCCTCCAACCTGCAGATGTCGCGGTGTTTCGCCCCATTAAAATGTGTTGGCAGCAGACAGCACGACAATGGCTTGCCGATCACCCGGGTGAATCCATATCAAAACTCACATTTACTCCATTATTAAAACAAGTAGTCATGACATGTGCCAAACCAGAAACTTTGCAAAATGGGTTTAAAGCCTGCGGACTTTACCCATTTGACGCCAACGCTATAGACTATAGCAAGTGCCTTGGGGGTTTGCAAAAAAAGACTGACATATATATATAGATGACAGAAAAAATGTAACCATGAATTATTCAACTTTTCTTAAAATAGTTGGAGAAGAAATGGTGGAAATGTTTACAAAAATGCATAATGTTATTAATAATAACCAAGATGGACACTTTTTTGCGTTATATCGACTGTGGAAGTATTATAACGACAGTAATCTCATAACTAACGAGGTAAATGCGTTGTCTACAAGTAATTTGGAAGAAGAAAATGTGGCCCATGAGATAACTGCGACTCATAATGATAACGACCAAATACCAATAAGTGGAGAACATTCAAGCAGTGGTGATATGCTTGAACCAGAAATACAAGATAATTCTAACTTAAGGGGAGACCAATCAACGCTGGAAGAACCCTCTACAGCCTCTAATGAAACCACGTCTAGCAAGTTGATACCTATACAGACGTCATCTGTAAATATAGTTGAGCGTACTTCAAATATGGGTAATTACTTAATGTGGCCAGAGTCCCCAAAACGAAAAGGCAAACGCCAAACAGAAAGATTACCATTTGCCATAACCTCACGAGCATATCAGGAAATGTTAGAAAAAAAGAATACAGCAAAAGCAAATGCAGAAAAGGAACGGAAGAGAAAAAAGAAAGAACGCGAAGAGGCCAAAGCAGCAAAAGTACGAAAGCAAATATTAACTAAAAAAAGCAAATCACAAACCAAGTGCTTTATTTGTAATCGTCAAAAAATTGATCTAACTTGTGATAGCTGCAAAAAAGGATATCATACTAAGTGCATCCCAAAGTCACATCAGCAACACATTCCTGAATTGGAAGATGGTGGCTCTTTTATGTGCCACAAATGCTACAAAGAAGACAAAAGTGATGAAAGCGCTTGTGAATTTAACTTGGAAGACAAAGAATATGAGCTTAGCGGTCAAGGATATAACTCAGAGGACAAAGAAGAATACTGTACCATGCAAACAGATAGCGCAGAAAAAAAAAGAAAAGGACGTCTTCACGAACGAAAATAATGCCAAAAGAGATAACGATTGTAACACTTTACCCGAAGATCAACAGGATGCTGTGAAAACATTGTATCAATTTTACATAGACAATAAGGACAAATGAGAAATTCTAAATATGCAAATGTGTGCCGTTTTAGTTCTAATGCCTACCATAATTACTAGTTCTATAGTTTTCTTCTTTTTTTAAGATATTAAATAAATGTTTATAATACCTAATGAACCATTTTATTGAAAGCTGGACAGCTGATATCGATTCAAATCGCATGGCCAATAACTATAAAAATTACGTCCAATTACTGTGAAAAGTGGCCAATAACTATATATTTTCGTAGACTTGCTTTAAAGCAAGCGTATTGTACTTTCATTTATAAAGATTGCTATGTGTTCATTTTTTTCTGCAAAGAAGATAAAATAAGCTTTACAGTGATATATCATATAGTACATTGTTAAAGAAACTGAACATACTACACATTTTTAAACTTAAAATTTCCTTAAGTGGCCAATAACTGTACCGTTTACCCTAGTTTGATTATCTAGAATGTTCAATCAAAATAGTATCGCTAAGTATCGCAAATCCGCGATAATCGATATTTTGAAGAAAGTACCGCGATATTGATACTCGATACTATTTTGGAATGTATCGCGATGCGATAATCGATATTCTAAAACTATCGCGATATTAATATCGCAATACTTCCAATCACTGATTAATGTACACACCTTGATTATTGTGTTTTATAAATCATGCTAATTTACTACCGGAGTTCGATTAACTGTTTCTTTAATTTTACCCCAAAGAAGAAAGTGCAATGGAGTAATATCGCAACTTCTTGGTAGCCAGTGATGCACAATTTCTCTTCCAATTAAAGTAAATTCTAAAAATCCTACCGTAGTGAGTAGAGCAACCTTCATGTTGGTGCTAAAGTTTTTGTCATATATTCAGTTCAGTACAACTTCTAATAACCGAGTAAACTGTTTTGTAGGAAACCACAAACGTTTTCCAGTTAAATTTTCATGAAATAAGTGTGGTCCAATAATATGATTATCTAATAGGGAGAGTGGGGACAATTACACGGTACAAAAGTAACAAGCACAAAAATGCATATATAATATATTTCAAAGTTCGCGCCATAATGTCCAGATTGCAGTTGGCATTTTATGAGGCAGTTAGTGTAGTTTGACATATATCGGTACGTTCACCGTGTATTGATTTCTAATCAAGTGTATTATAATACTGTAAGTAAAATCGTCATAGTAAACGTTATTGATAATAAATATAGGAGATTACACACAAATGTCCATTTTGTTCTACCATCAATTTACTTGAAGTTTGTACTCGTTCTTGCAACGTATATTTTAGGGTTATGTTTGATAGTTTTTTGATTTTGATTTGATTTTATTTTTAACGAAATCTGTTACCGGGACAATTGTAACACATGTGGGGACGAATGTAACATGTTACAATTGTACCCGAATTGAAATTAATTTGCCATAACAGTTGCTTATGTCGGTATTTCTGTCTTATTAGATCGCAATGCCTAGAACTAGAGTTATAAAAACCACTAGAGGGCCTACTATTGAGGTTATGAAACAAGCAGCAGCACTCGTTATGGAAGGAAACCTCTCACAGAGAGAAGTTGCTCGAGTGTTAGGTATTTGCCACGTAACTTTAAATCGATATCTTAAGAAATTAAAAGAAGGCATTAGTGAATCAAATGTGGGGTATAACTCTGATAATAGAATTTGATCAACGGAAGACGAAAGAGTGTTTTGCGACTACATTTGCAGTTCAGCTGATTTATATTATGGTCTTACCCCCACGGACATACGTGCTTTAGTTTTCGAGTTTGCATTAAAAAAGAAATTAAACATTCCAAACCCGTGGCACGATAGAAAGATGGGCTCACATGATTGGTTCGCCAACTTTATGAAACGGAACTATACAGGGTGTTCCTAAATATCATGCACATACGGAAGGAGGTAATTCTTTGGCTTATTTCATAACTAAAAGTTCATATAAACATAGGTCCGCAAACGCTTCGTTACTGATCTACGGGGTGTTGAAATTTCAAGATTTTTTTATTTTTTTCTTTATAGCTCCTGCAGTTTTTAAAATATTTAGCTCAAATTTGTAATACAGGTTACGCTGCAGGGCTTACATCATTGGGCGTGCCAAATGGTTGTGAGAATCTACAGGGCGATACTTTTTCAGGGGTCACGCCCCCTTTTCTCCCCCTGAACTTTTTTGTGGTGCACCGCTGGTAAATTCTAAAATACAAAATCAGTTTCCTGTTTTGTTTAGAATCTTTTTGTTCTCTTGTAGTTTTTTTGTACCTGCGACGGTTTTTGAGAAAAAAAATAAAAAACGATTTACTGTAATTCGCTAGACGAAATTAAAATTTTTAAAATGGTCTAGTAGGCTCTGGCTTTATTTGGATAATCTCATGTTTCCATTAATTTTAATGTATAAGGATTGGAGGAGGTCACTTTCAACAATTGTTGTAACGTAGTTTCCTTGTTATGGTTATTGTTTTGGTTTTTTGTATTG
>JABXWE010001168.1:0-80869 GCA_014611495.1 Limonius californicus
TACATATATATATATATATATATATATATGTATTTATTTTATATTATATTATATTTACTATATAAATTGCTTGTCGAGCATCTGTCTGGCGACCAATCGGTGTGGCGAGCAAATAGTTGTCCAGCAAAGAGACCAGCGGGTAAACAGGCGGCGAACAAACGGTGGCGAGCAAGTCGGCGGACACCATCAAAACCAGTTTGTTGAAGCTGTGGAACTAATTTCTAGTTTAATAATAATTATTACAACCTAATATTTTAACCATGCAGTTTTTCAGTCAGATAAAAGGAACATATGCGCTCTTATATTCGTCCCTTGAAATAAAACCTGTCTGATAACTTGTTCAGGTGCGTTAACTAGTATATTAGTTTCTTTAATATCTATCCACTCCCAATTTAACTGCTGCAGGTTTTTCACCATTCTTGCCTTCGACTATTTAATTACCAATATTAAGAGCTGGATTGTTTATTAATAATGAAAAATTTTGATACTAAATGTATGGAAATACATATACCCAGTAACATGAAATACTATAGTAAACAAACTAATAGACGTTACTGATCAAACATCTCTTCATATTTTTATATATAAATATATATCGAACATTAAATCCTTATTGGATCTCACCACAAGTGTTGTATTTCAAATTAGCAGCTTTTTGCGGGATACATTCAAGAGATCAATCTTTCCCGTATATGTCAATCGCAGACTTTCATTTCAAAATTTTATTTCCAACTCGTTTCGCCGGCGAAGCCCTTCAACATCTAATCGAGTCTGGAAATTAGTTCGAGTCAAAGAAACGAGAGGCAATAAGGACCGACCCCGTAGATTGCTAGACGTCGGTCACTTTTTCTTATTCACGACTGATACGGTTACTGATGTGATCTATTAAAGTAGTATATAATCAAGAACTGTTTTCTGGGACTAAAAAAGTCCATCTAGCTGTTTCAATTTTCTATTGTCAGTTTTGGAAAGCGTTTGATCTAATCTAATCTTCTATTTATTGAGCTGTTTAGTTCGGAACGGACAACCAAGCGAAAAATTATTGAAATTTTAATGCGCCTTTAATGGTTCCTAATTAGTGAGTTTGATGAGCTCAATTAAGGTACCATGAAACCGTTCGTTCTTAGTTTCTTTGATGAAATTTGCACGCACGGATCAAAGTAATCGTTCGCTGGTTATGTAAGAAGGGCAAAGTAGATTATTTTGCTTGTGATGTACCCACTACTAATATGGAGTTAGGTTAAACAATTATGAACCGAAGCGGTTACCCTTTGAACAAGGTTGAGCAATTTCCGTACTCTGAATCGGATCGTAATATTCGGTCGCATTGGTATTCTAGATTAAGCAATGCCGTCTGTAAACGCATACGTGCATGGAACATCGTTTTGATGTGCAATAAAGTAAACTAAGAACCTTCAGGATATTATGCAAGTTCCTGCGCGGATGCTCACTGAATTCGTAAAATATCCAACTAATGTGGTCGATTTATTACGTGTTTAATGTGTTTGGACGACACCTGAAACCGCTGCCTTTATTCGAAATTACCTGCTCACCTACGTGCTCAATATATTAGAAAAAATTGCAGACATTGCTTAAACTTCTGCTTTATTCCCCTGAAGTTGGTTTGTGGATCGAATGACCCAAACTGACTAAATGCGGCCGAGTCGAGGGTTTTGAACTGGGGCAAAGGTGGGCGTTTATTGCGTCTAAAAAATGGTGCCAAAGTACTCAACTGTCACTGAAATGCAGACAATAAACAGTAAGATATGCTAGATGTGCGTTTTTCGCAATTCGTAGATAGATAACGCTTATTGCCACAAAAATAAAATAACTCCGCTTAGGCGAACATCTCTGTTTGTATAATTTCTCAAAAACCCCATTTCTTAAAAATGTCTAAGAAACAGTTACAGGATTGATAAAAGTGCCTTACAATTAACTAAAGTTAGCGCTCTCTAAAATCATTATAGCTACTTCAATATGCGGCCTTTCTGCACACGTTTTTAATTAGTAGACACATATTCAAAATTGTAATAGAGATGGCCGAAAAATTAATAAAACCTGTAAACAAAAAACATTTGGATTTTATTAATTAGTCTCAATATGAATATGAAAGAACGAAGAAATTGCCAATCAAGCAAAACGCAGACACAGAGATAGACAACCAAAGAATAGAATATGTAGACGAGTATATGGTAAAATGTGGAAAACAAAACCAAATGGCAGATTGAAAGAAGGATACGATTAGCGTGGTCAGCATTGGCAGGATAAACAAAATATTAAAAAATGGAAAAATACCGCTATATTTAAGACTACAGGTGTAGAACCAATGCGTCCCGCCTGTCCTAACATATAGTGCTCAAACATGGACTTTGATAAGAAAGATCGTAGACAAACTGGCTAAAGTACAAAAAGCCATGCAAAGGCAAATGATAAACATTAAGCTGAAGGACCGAGTCAGAAATGAAGACATTAGACAGAAAATGAAAGTGATTGATGTCAAAGACACAGCATCACTGAAGTGCAGATGGGCCGATCATACTATGCAAGAAAACGGAGAGTAAATGGAATAAATAAATACAACAATGGAGACATTGGACGGTAAGGAGGGGAAGGCAATATTCAGATGACTTGAAAAGGATTGCAGGATTTAGATGAATAATGGCCAATCGGAACAACTTGAGAAAAATTGGGTGGCCTATATCCGCTATTGAATGGAAAGGAGCTTAAAAAAGAAGAAAAGAAACAATAAAAAATTGTCAAAGAAAATAAGAGGTAAGATAAAATCAACCCATGTGTATGATTTTTCACCTCACTGGAAATGCAATCATTTAAGAACATAACTCATACAACACGATCTATCTGTTTTTCTTATAATGAGAGCATAAGGTCTGTAACCATTTCAGTTGTTTAGCAGAACAAGCAGCGACGAACTTGTCACAACTTAGGTAAACTACCTTTTCTCTAATAGAAACACATACAAGTTACCTCTATGTTAGATAAGTTACAGTAAAGAAAATCATAGATTGCCGACTAAAGCTGTGCTGTAAAGTTTGAGTTGCTAGGATAATCTAAAATCCCTTTAACAATAAATCAGAAATATTGAAATATTTTTAATTGTAAATTCGTAGTGATCAGCTTAGTTACAATAACTCGTGAATTTTTATTCTTTGTATTCAGTTTGCATAAAATAATTGTTGATTTAATATTTTCAATAAGGTGTGAATCGGTTGAATAGCGGAGCGCTGCGTCAAACGGTATTCGTAGTCCAACACAATCCGCGCGGTCAGTACTTAGATGGGTTGACCAATATAGTGGCATATGCAACCGGTCGTGCTTCGGAGCGTACGTAAAACCGTCGGTCCCGGTTGTCTTACAAACATCTTTGACAATCGTTAACCTTGTAGTGGAACTTCTCTTCTCTGTTCGACGGGTTAGGCTAGCCTCCTGCCCGGCATACGTGCAAAGAGGGCTCATAGAACCTACTGCATTGTAGGTAATTAACAGGCCATTGGCCTATACACAGAAGAAGAAGAAGAAGAATAAGGTGTGAATAAGCTGTTGTAGTTTATCTTTAATTCAGCTTATCCAGGATTGCAGAACCGAACCCCTACATGAAGCGTTAAATGAGACGTTCTAACATGGGTGATCGAGAATTGGATATTTACGTGAGCTTGGCAAAAAGAACAAGCACCTTAATATGTTTTTAGTCTATTGACTGTTTTATCTAAATGCGGTTTATTGTACGTCGCATCTAGCCGTTATCAAGTGGTTCTTGATAACAAGCGTTTTCAATCGTCATCAGGGCCTCCTACTTACACCGTCAAATAGACGTCTCCTCTAGGCTTTGTCAATGACTTGCCTTAATGTAGGCATCGTTAGTTAGGCTAAAGCAGGGGTCTGCAACCTTTTCGATTACTACCCTTCAGGTGAGTACCTGCAAGGTATTCGGGTTGTGGTAGGATCTTGTACATTCAATCGAAATGTGACAGTCGACAATCGACCCTAGAAGCAAAATCCCGCAAAATTTTCAACTTTTCGCTGACGTTAGTAAATTGCTTCCTAGTTAGCCACAATTTTATATTATGTTACTCAGTCTAATACTGTTTCGTTCAAACAAGTCGATATTAAAATAATGATCGATAAAATGTAATGTAAGATGGGCTAATAAGGAAACCATAAATCAGGTAAAGCTGAAGTATGAGCTTTCGCTTGTGTGGACCTCAAGATAATGTTTTAAGAATCACTAAAAGTGTATACAGGGTGTCCCTAAATTGCCTTAAAAGCTGCAGGTAAACTTTTTCCATTAAAAATTCTTAAGACAAAACTGCAAGAAAAAGTTTGCTTCGCAGCTTAGTTTTCTTATACGATGGTGTTAAAGATCATACCTTTAGTGCAGAATTTTAGACAAATCGTTATACGAAATTAAATAAAACATGTATTTGCTTAATGAGGACACTTAAATTAATTCAAAACCGCTAAAAACATTGAAGTAGCAATTTAATTCTTCACTTGGAAGTACTGTTAAAAATCATACCTTTGGTAAAAGTACAATTTGACAACAATGTAGGTGCTTGGGTACTGTGATAAAAATTTCGAAAATCTGTTGTTTGCGTTTTGATACGTGTGTCCAATTTTGAATTGACATCAGGAATTCTGTATTAAATTCGCCTTTAATTCGTGTTATTGGGTTCACTTGTGTCTTGACCATCATTAGGGCGTATGCTATAAACGAGAAGGTGGATATGATTTGGATTCTTGCGGATTGTGAGGGAAACTGGAATGAGGTTGCTAGGGCTTACGCCCAGCGTTTTCCTAATAGAAGATATCCAAGCCACGTAGTAATTCGAGCTGTAAATCGCAGATTTCGAGAAACTGGAAATATCCTTCCTGTTCAAAATTGGTTCGACCAAGAACTGTTAGAGACTATAACTTAGAAGTGGAAGTTCTTGATCTGGTAACTGAAGAGCCAAGTATTAGTGTGCGTGATGTTTCTAGAGTTGTTGGTGCATCAAAAGCCATTGTCCACAAGATCATAAAGGATGATGGTCTTTATGCTTACCATAAAGTCAGGGTGCAACATTTATTAAAGGAAGGTTATGGAAAATCCTCTGCAACTGGTTGTTACAACAACATAGAGGAAATCCAAGATTTGTAAATAATATTTTATGGACAGATTAATCTACTTTTACACGAAATGGCATTTTTAACTTCCACAATCAACATATTTGGGCCCATGAAAATCCCCACGCCATGCATGAAGGGAGATATGGAGTTAGGTTTTAGGTCAATGTATGGGCAGGAATTGTAGATAACAAATTGGTAGGTCCTTCTGTACTACCTCAGCGATTGAATGCTAAAAATTACTTGAATTTTCTAAACGACGAACTCCCAACATTGTTAGAAGATATATCTGTTTTGCTTCGCCCTGATATGTGGATGCAATTAGACGGGGCGCCATGCCATTATGCGGCTAGAACTAGAAACTGGCTTAGGGAATTCTATCCAAGAAAATGGACCGGCCGCGGAAGTACAGTGGTCTGACCTCCAAGAAGCCCAGTTTTAACACCAGTGGATTTCTTCTTGTGGGACCATATGAAAAACATGGTGTATGTGACGCCAACTGAAAATGAAGAAGAGCTAGTACTTCGTATTCGTGAAGCAGCATCAACCGTTAATAAAGCAGTGCTCCAGCATGTCCAACAGGCCATCGTTACAAGGGCAGTCAAATACCGTGAAGTTGGTGGCAGAAATTTTGAACGTGTTCTGTGAAATAAGTTATTTTTTATTATACCTGAATCATATTCTCTGTTTTTGAAACTAAAAACGTGCAAAAACGGGCTTTTAAAACACTAGTGCTTTGAAGTTGCCTAGGTAACAAGAAATTCACTTGTTGGCCATCCAGCTGGATAATTTTTCGTATTCCTTGCAATCCGCTTGTTTAGATTTCGCGGGGATTAATCGCTGTCCAGCTTGTTCGGCTAACATTCTAATCTCGGATAAAATATCCTCGTTTTCGTTAATTTTGTAAATCACGAACACAAAGTCGAAACAAACTTCAAAAATCAACAAATTTATAATAAATATGCATAGCAACGAACGAAACAACAACAATTGCTAACCGTTTCTGTATCATTGATTAATGACATAATGACAAGATAGCTTCGAAAAGTGGATTGCAATTTTCTTTCTTTTGTTATAATTTTCAGACTGTAGTGCGGGTATAATAAAAAATAGCATATAATACACGTGTATAAGAGCCTGTAAAGCACTGCTCCGTTAAAAGCCACTCGGCTTCGCCTCGTACTTTTAAACCCGTCGCGCGTGCTTGAAAGGCTTGCTTATACACTTGTATTATAATATACTATTTTTACAAAGCACTGTATCCTAATTTTTACTCTAAACATTTCAACTGTTGGCCTACTGATTTTTGTTTTTTTTAAGTAGCTCCAGCAGTGTTGCCAAGTTTCAGAAGTTTACGTGAAGCTTTTAAGGCAATTTGGGAACAAGTGTATATTGGACAACTGGACGATAAAGCTTTTTTTTAAACATTAAGTGAGCCGCACGAAAAAGACTTTCTATGGAGAAAAGGGTCGCGAGCTACTGACCCGTGGAGTTTCGGTCAAGATGCAATCGCCTGACCACCTCGTCTGGGCATTGTAAAACAACTGCCGTAATAAAAGCGTCACTAATAAAATGATGGTTGCTACCTATAGACGATCGACTGGCCGCTTCATCTAGGCACAGTGAACTTGTTGACATTAGCTAAGCTCCATAATCGAGACAAAATGTATGATCAGGCTGAAGTTAACTGGGTGCTCGCGTTGTTAACCAGTTTCCTGGATTTGGGTGCCTGATTTAAACATAGTCTACCTTGTGGTTGTTAACGAAATACTTATAACACAAAGTGATTTTTTAAAAAGTCAATTGCAGCAAGCCTATAAAAAAAGCTATTCCGTCTGCGGTCAGCTCTAGTGAGCTTTGAATGACATTTACCTGTATGTCAAACTGTGTGACAGTTCAAGTAGTTAAAAATTTTTGCCCAACAAAATGTGAAAATGAACAAGTATTTAGTTGCAACTGATTTGTAATTTATTAAGGTAAGTAAATTACAGGTTTTTCGTCAAAATTTCTTTCTTTCTGTTACAATTTTCATATTGTCATATTCTAAAGCTTAATATAGACGGGACAATCCATAGGCTACTGCAATTGACTTTTTAAAAAATCACTTTGTATATTCGCGGTCGACTAGAAATCTCATCTGGATATTGAACTGACCGCCTGATCTGAAAATAGTCTACTGACTGTTTTCAGCTAAGCACAGTAATCTAACTATAGTTAGTTGGGTATATTGTCTGATGACCATCAGCTGGGAGGATGGTCTACGTATAGGCAACAGTATCAATAAACTGAGGTTAGAATAATTACTGTATTGTACTGTCTGCTATAGTCCACATGAAGTCGAATTCCTCATCTAGGTCGTTAAGTGGCCTTAGACAATTAAGTGCCGCAACTTAGTTGTGACTAAGTGAATCTCTTATTTGATCTATGACTGACAATTGATAATAGCACACTATACTATTATGAAATCAGTCAAGTTCACGCCGACCGACAGTCTGACGTTAGTACATGGGTGTCAACTTAGTGCAATGGCGTTTGAGTGCCACCTAAGTGTGTAACATTGTACTTCCTTTTATGATGCCTAGTACAGGTTGTCTAGCTAGCTGGTCGGATAACAACATTGCCTTTTGCGTTTTGGTTGATGTTCAATCGTCATTTGCAGCGCTACTTTGTTAATTCCTAGTTCCGTTACCAAACATGGGGCAAAAATATTTTAAATTCTATATGCGTTCTCCAACAAATAGTCAAATTAGTCATATCTACACAAAATAATATAAACCTACCGAACAACAAACAAATAGTTAGGTAGGTAGGTAAATAACGTCCCAATTTTAAAACGCTGTTACCAGTTTGAAAATCAAAAACTTTGACGAAGCGAACTAGAACCTCTAGTGAAAGCAAAACGGTGGAAGGCTGAGCGTTTCCTTCATAGGCGGAACTAATTTTGGGAGCAACTTGCCCTGAACCCGAACACTGTATTACATTTACGTTTGGATAATTCCAAATTAACAAACACCGTGTACGAATTAACGTCAACAGTACAAACACGCGTGATTTAAAGCCACATCTGCGGGGGAAAGCACAGATGCACCTGTGATAATTCAGGCGGTGGAAGTGTTTATTTAGCACTTGGTTTGCTTTAAGCGTTATCAGAAGGGCTAAGTTTATGGCTGGGTCCATATTTAATTCCATCTTGATGCAAGCTAATATAAATTAAACAAAATAATATTATGAGACCAAATGAAGCAACCGTTGTAGATATGATTTTATACGTTCTATAGAATATTTACAGCAGATAGAATGGTAGATTACTTTAGGGTTTACCGATTGTTGCTTGTATTAATAACATCGCTAAATTAATCGCTTTAGTCTACTTTAAAATGTTATTACCATACGTTCTAGTAAACCTTTTGAATTAACGTATAATAATGAATGCTGGAGTCAGTTTTAGACACAACATAGAAAAAATCTTAACTCGAATGGTTTAGTAAGATTTTATCTTAAATATGAATGTTTTTAAGTGGACAGTACAGTACAGGACAAAGCATTTTTATTACGGTAGCAGAAAGCTCTAAAATCCCTTATGATGTGTATTTAATTATTCTAAAAGAAGCACTATGAATGACCATAAGAGAACAAAAAATGTGGCATACTAGGTTAAGCGAATGTACATTCAAAATCAATTTAGAAGTGAGGTAAATTATTATATGAGTTTAATGAAACCCAATGATCGCATGCAATCCAATTCTGCTAATTGAATCGTTCATAAAATCGGTATTCTTCCTTTGAAAAATGCAGTTGTGTATGCAGTCAAGTGTAACTGCATTAAGCTAGTTATACCAGTTTAAAATAGACTTCTATAACTAACTAGAGAAGACGAATTTCTAATGAAGAAAACGAAAATGTGTATTATACACCAAATTAAACGTTATTACTGCTAGGCTCCTCCCGAAGAAATATTTTACGTTAACCATTGGCAATTAACGAAACATTTATTACAAACAGTGTCAGAAACGGGGAGATGTTTAGAAAAAGATAGATTACGTAGGCCCATGTCTCAAATATAAGAGGGTTCGGTTATACAGTGTATCCCAAAACGTACCGACAATATTTCAAATATGAATTCCAGAACTTATTCGGAATCGAAAAGTCCACATAAACATATGTCCTAAACGTAGCCGTTGACGAGTTATTATTTATTTTATAATTTATATGGCTAAAATTTTAGTTCAACAGATCTCTGAAATACTGATCTAATTGCCATGATCGCATCTTTTATTTGGTAACATTTAAACACCGTTTTTAATAAATTATTATTTGTAGCTTGTCAGTTTATTACTGTGATACTGAAGTTATTGGATTTTTCTTTGTGTCCCTATTCCCATCGTGATTCACATGTAATTCACAATGCCAGTGCTATTTTTAAATGAAGAATACGCAGATATTCATTATTTTCACGGTTTGTGTGATGGAAATGCTTTAGCAGCACAACAAGCATATCGTAGAAGATATCCCAATAGAAGACTTTCTACGCGTGTAGCTTTCTGTAATTCTCATCCTCAGCTGGGGGAAAATTGCACTTTCAGTGCAAGACATGCAATCGGCCAAGGTGTTATAAACGATGATGAGCAAGTTCTTGATTTATTACATGAAGATCCGTCTTTAAATGTGCAAAGAATTGCGTTACATACTGGAGTATGTAGAAACCAGGTTTGGAGAATAATAAGAAGTATTCGCTTACATCCATATCATCAACAAAAAGTTCTAGGTAATGATTTTGAAGCTCGTTTAAGACTTTGTATTGGGTTCAAAACAATCAAAACCTACCGCATTTTTTATGGACCGATGAAGCTTCTTTCACACGAGATGGTATAAATAATTATTAAAATTTTCATGAATGGGCTACAGAAAATCCTCATTTAAGAAGACGCTCGTGGTTTCAACATAGATTTAGTGTTAATATGATAGCTGGTATTCTTAATGATCGACTGCTTGGACCATTTGAACATCCACGCCGCTTGCATGGTGCTAATTACGAATATTTTATAGAAAACAATTTACCCTTATTACTGATAAGAAGATGTGTCATTAAATATTAGACGTGCAATGTGGTATCAACACGATGGGGCACCAGCACATCAATGTCTTCGTGTTAGAGCTTGGCTTAACGAACATTTTCCGATAAGATGGATTGGAGTAGGACGACCCGTAGTATGGCCACCGCGTTCGTCGGACCTGACTCCATTAGATTTTTATCTTTGGGGTCACATGAAACAGATTGTTTATGCAACTGAAGTACATACGGTGGAATAATTGCGCCAAAGAATACAGCAGGAACGCAGCGATCTGTTCTGCCACCTGCGGTTTTGTGTATCGAACACAATGGAGATAATTTTGGACATTTCCTATAAATAATATAATTAAAATGTATTAGAATAAGATTTATTTCATAAAATTCGTTGAACTAAAATTTTAGCCATTTAAATTATGAAGTAAACAATAACTTGTTAACGGTTACGTTTAGGAAATATGTTTGTATAGACTTTTCTACTCTGAATGAGTTCTGGAATTCAACTTTGAACTATACGTTTTGGGACACGCTGTATATATCCTGACTCGGTATCAAACAAGAGACTAGTGCAGCAACAAAATTTTGTTTTTGAATATAGTTTCCTTGCTTTTGAATGCAGGTGCTACGCCGCTCCAATAACAGCTTTAACCTGCTGTAAAAATAGTCATTTGGTTTCTCTTCAGAGTGATGCTCAATAGCTAATTTTATTCGTTATTTAAAATGTTCGTCCCTATAAGTTTTTATGAGGTTAAGAAACAAAGAATAATCACTGAGACTACAAGTGGTCGTTCAGTTTCTTCGAAGCCGAAATCAGCTCAGCAGCATTTGCAAATCTGGACTTGTGCACAGGCGCATTGCCGTGCAAGTGCACAAGACCTCAGTTTAGTTTCTCGCGTCTTCTTACTTTAATGCAATATCTGAGGCTATGCAATAAACTTACAACTACCCTCCTGTTTCTGTACTGCCTTCTGCAGATAATCAATCAGCTAATTTCATTGATAGTCGCAAAAAATTGCTTCTAGTATTTTTCCTGCAAAAGCGGTAACTTTAAACTTCTTAGGAGCGCTAAATCCCCCGACACGCCATTGCATCGACTATTGGTGCGATCCAAGATGATAATAATAAAGCCAAGTTTCATCTTCGCTGATCAGTTGGTTATAATTAAGTGCGGTTCGTCTCCGCAACTCACCAAGAATTGTTAACCCACATATACCCGAACAAGCATTTGGAATGGTAAAAGTATTCGCGGGACACACCTTGCACTGACCTTTGTCACACCATGGTACTTACGTAAAATTCTAAACTGTGGATTGTGACACTCCTAACAGAAATGCTTCTTCAATATTGCGTTTTCCAGTACGAAACACTTGATTTTTCAACAGAATCTGAAGTGATCCTTTTAATAGGGCAATCTAGACGAGGACCAACATCCAATGATTCTCAACCACATTTTATTAGTTTTACCACTCGAAAATAGTTGACGTAGAAGAGCAATCATTCCCGAACACAGCAAACTTTTCGCCAAGAATCGTTTTTGCAGATGTTCCTCGTTTTGTAAGGAATTTTATGACATTTAATAAAAATTAATAACATTGCATTTTTTGTGTAAATTGGCATACAAGTTACCAACGCATGCATGATACAAAAATATGGAAAATTTTAATAAAATTGAAAACTGCACAATCCGAAAATATCAAAACGACCCTTTGTATATGCGATACATTTTAATTACAGGTAGTAGAGATTTCTCTGTAGTTGTTAAAATTCGCAAAGAACGATTACTATTTCGTGTTATTTCATTGTTATATGTGAATTTGCCAGTACCAGAAGCCCTTGTTTGTAATAGTAATACGTGAATATCTGATTTCTTTGCCTTTATTGTCTTAAAATGGTGTACGTGGTATACAAGAAAATAATAATGATTACATGTTCGTCTGGAAAAGGAACAAAGATTAATGAAATTTAGACGTATTCAATGCAGATCCCATTCTAAGAACTTTATGCCAAATTTGATAAAGCCTACGCTGACTATAAACAATTCAAAGGAATCTTGGATCGATCTGTAAAACTTTTCCTGAGTAGGGCGGACTTACCAGAAAGAAGAAAATCACTGAAAACTATCAATACTACTAGGGAAATAATTGCAAATACTCTTATCAGACGCCAACAAATCTTTCTTTGTGTAGTCAATAATTACACAGTGTTGCTTTATAATATATGATAATTATATTTTTATTGGCTGATATTTACAAAGGGATTACTTAAAAGTCGTCAAACTCAGAAATTGGTTTCGTAGAAGATAGGAGACATTTTAGACATCTGTTACAACATATTCTTCATTTTATAATCATGTTTTCTTAGGATATATATATATGCACCAATGACTTATGCAAGGTCTTAAAGCCGATGAAATTCACTCCCTCTCCGTACTTGAACCCCTTTTGTTAAACGTCTGCTATTAATTAGTATTGTTGAATCAATCGATACGTGTTATACGAGTTTTTGATACCAAATTGTCCTTTATAAGTTATTTAAAACGGTGATCATTTATTTAATACTATATGGGACGATTCCAAACACGCAAAAAGTTTTTACCACATACAACTGATGTTATTTAACCCACACATCACTTGTAAATGTTTTTAGAATTCGACGCTGTTACAGAGATAGGGTCTTCGAAGATCTTTTTACATTAATTTACAAAAATGTAAATAACTTCTTTGTTTCTTATACCATTTTTACAAATTTCGTTGTTGTTTTGGAAAGGTAGCAGCCCAACCTGAATTTCTAGTTATGAAACATATACGTTTCAATATGAAAAGTGCATGAAATTTGATCCAGAAATGAAAAGGTGGTTTAAAAATGTGTAAATCTTTTGGCAGGTTCTGAACTAGTACTCTATTTCCAGATCTCTAATATTTAAAGACTTATCCAATAAAGTTTGGAACAAATATAAAAATTCAAAAACACCCACCTAATTTCCCAATTTTTAAACTGAAGTTATCACTTCTGGGTCTTATTTCATCTACCTTCTTCACTCCATTGAACAGTCGCACATGTTTTGAATCATCCTATATACACATATGCATTTAATTACTATTTTTTGTTTATCTTTCATTTCTATTAATTTTTTATGAACATTATTGACTTAAAAATGAATGTACAATGAGAGCGTGCGTAGGGCTACCAGTGCAAATTAAAGAAAATTAATATTTTAAATTTCATAGAACCGCTTTACTGGAAGTGAAACTTAATATTTACGGTTTATATTCAGAAAATACAACGACTATAGAGCTGTATGTGTATGGTTCAGCAATATGTTCTTCCATATCTTTTTTTCCAACAATATTTAATAAATAGGTGAGAAACAACACTTAACCTTCAACGGATTGGCCGGGGTCCAAGCGGACTCCAGACCATTATTACTTCCATAATTTTAAATTTAGGATATTGATCGGTCATCTACCTTTTCTTTGGGGTTTCCTTTATTTCTTTATTATATTATTTCGGATATGATCATTTTTCTTTCAGTTTTTTACAATTTTTTTCAGCCTGGGTTCTGTTCAGACCACGGCCCGCCTTTACAGAGTATTAAAATTGGTCTCAATTATTTCCAATCAAGTAAGGGAATTCCCCAGTATTGTCTGTAGTTGCCCGTTCTGTGTGCTTCTAAGCTTACTTCAGACATTTCACATAAAATCTGGGGTTTCCCATCTATGAATGTGCACCTGCATGTGCAAATTTTACTCAGTTGCTGGTATTGTGCCGTTGAAGATGTGTACTGTACCAGGATTTCAAGATAGTAAGCGCCTTACAAATGAAAAACTGTTGTATTTACTTGAGAATGATGATCCCGATGTTGAAAATAGTTATGAAGTTAAAATGGCCGCAAGTGATGTAGAAGAAGAAGATGCCATAACAGAAGAAGATGGAAAGGATGACGTAATTGTTGCTGATCAGGAGATGCAAACCGAATTAAAACTCTTTGCAGAATCCAGCAGTTATGTTAGAAGTGTCCCAAAATATGTGGCAAAGGATGGAATCGAAGTTCCAAGATACCAATAAACACATGAGCTAAATTATTAATAGCCAATATTAAAAAAAAACTGTACTTGGACTTACAACTTGTAGCTCAGGTATTTCCAGCATGCAAGATGCTTTTCATCTATTTTTGAGTTCTCAGATCATTGAGATAATCGTAACTGAGACGAATAGAAAAGCCAAAGTTTCTGAAACTACTTGTAATCAGTGCAAAAATACAAACTAAGCAATATTTTAACAAAAGTTTTTTTAGTTAATACTTTGTTAGTCTTTAGTGGTTGGCTATTTCTATTAGTACAAACAAAATTAGAATTAATAAGTTTCTTATTTATTGTCCCTAAACCTGACACGTCAAGTATCTGCAACCGCTCCATGACATTTTATCATGGGGTCCGATTGTATCCCCGTGCGTCTGTTTCGTAGTTTTATGAGGCGTTGAAGGTTAGCTACATATTACCAGCACAAGTATTGCATCACACTTACGTTTACGAAGGTGGCTCATCATTTCTTGTACTTGATATAAGTAGAAATAAATAACATAGACATTTGAAGAACATTATTTCTCAACTTAATCCCGTAAAATGTTATCACAATTAGACCTTGAATGCCTTCAGAAAACAACTCCTTATCCTGCACTGCAAACACAGCACAGATGCTCTTTCAATTTGATTTGATTTAATATGAGTTTTGCTTAACAGGTTCTGTCTCCTTTATTGTGTGACCACGTAGTAAATAACTAACAAGAGGAACTCCCTCAGACACCCATAACACTTGCCCTATCCTTCTGGCTGATGAAGTTACACGAAACCGTTGTGTGGGCTGGGAACCTCGATACCGCCATTCCATACTTTACCGTTTGACTTTGGATCAAAGTGATGAACACAGATATCATCTGTACTTACAAATCTTTCCAAAAATCCATCCAAATCCGTGTTCATTAATCCCAAATTGCTCACAGCAGTGAGAATCTTGGCGCGTTTCTGAGCAGGTGACAACATTTTCGAATTCCGTCGTACGCAGACTTTTTCAGACCTTTTTCCCTGCAAAATCTTCTCAACGCTTCCAATGGAAAAGCCACATGTCTCAGCAATATATTTCAGCATAATTCTCCGACCACTCAGTACCATATCATGAACCAATTTAATATTTTCTTGACAATGCTTTTTGGTGGTCCATCACTTAGTGCATGCTGACACGACTTGCTTCCTGATTTGAAATCGCGGCATCAATTCTTAATTAATTTATATGACGAGGTTGAATCACATAACATTCCAAACATGTCACTGTGAATTTCCTGCTGTAATAAACCCTTCACAAAAAGGTAATTTAACACAGCCCTTGTGTAAAACTATACCACTTCAACAAAATCGCCAGAACCACAATTTTATTAAATGTACCACTTTTATGAACAAGAAAATATGCACTTGTGCCCAAATAAAACTCGGATATTTACAGGTTTTTGAGTTACTCTAGCATACCATCCAATAATTATCAAACACTGCTGTTACTGTTGTTAAAGAGGCTATAAGGAATTAACCGGGAACGATATTACACTTTGGTCAAAGGAGCTACCACGACACTTTTGAATTATGTATCTACTGCCTGTCAAGATGGTTGAAGTTAAGAAGTTGATTCATACTCTGTATAACCACATGAGAAGACTTGACTTTACAAATGCTAATATTATGTATATATAGAATGTACAAGACTCTCAAAAGGTGCAATATTACATAGATGATTATCACAATGTAATATTATATTAAAGCAGATTTAGTGACATCATTTTATACAATAAGTAAAGGTAAACTACTCATCTGAAAATATATCATTACAATTGGAAACACCGTTATGGAGAAAATCTCACTTTAAGAACATCTACAAGAAAACCCGACTTGAAACGTTGTTAACTTTACTAAATAAGAAGGCTCTGCTTGTGAATATCAGGTGATTACAAACGAAAACGCACAAATGTAAAATACAAGGAGTGAAAATGGAATATTTCGCTCCTGAGATTCTGCTTACAAAACAGCGTCTCTTTCGAATCGTATTCCCCGTGGATACCTTTAACGAGGTTCATCCGGTACACTTTCATTAGATATAATCGAATCAAGAAAGTTAATTCGAAATTAATTTTATTCAATTTTTGGCTCAAATTACATTTACAACTTTGCTTCTGTGCAATTCAGTTGTACGCTTCAGTAACTTAATAATAATAATTCACACAAGTGTCAAAGTTAAAATGCTCAACTGTCGAAAGTTACAGCAGGTTTGAAACGGGTTAAAGTGACATGACTCTGGAAACACAAAGCATGCTGGGGGTCCACCAATGAGCCGAAAGTTGAAGAGTTTAAAAATTATATTCACATGCAAAAATTGTTTAAAGATTTGTAAAAGAGTAATAAGCAAACAACTAAACCTCAAAAAGGAAATAATACTTAATGCCTCCTCCAAAGCAAAGGTAACAAAAACAACAATTCACAATCATCTGATTTCATACAGTTATATACAAAATACTGTTTAGAAAATGTGCACTTTAAACTTGTTATAGTCAAAGGAATGGATCGTTAAGGATAATATCAAGATAATATAGTTATGTGGTTGATGTTTGAGGTACGTACCGTAACTGAATTTGCACGATAATTATGTTAATTGAGGTCGGAGTCATCACAGTTCTAATTAATAACTTGTGTGGTTTACGATCTAATTAAGATGCATTATGATTAAACGTCTTATCCGGAATTCAATTAGTGCCATATCTATTCTTGAACGGCGTTGCAGTCTGGAATTGAAGACGTTCGGTGCGGGCGTGCAAGTGCAGGGAAATTTTAAAGGAAATTGACAGCAAGAGAGCGGAAGGAAGAATTTAATGAAATTAGCAAAATAATTTTATTTGACGTCAAGTTCAATCAAGTTCAAACGAGAGCAGTCGGATACATCTTTGTTCTATGGGTCGTCAGGAGTGATAAGCCTTTGTCTCGTCGTCCGTACTCCGGTTGTAAAGCTCGGCCGTTCCGGACCCAATCAACTTCGTCCTTTGTCCCAGCAAAATGCTATCAGAATTTTAGAACGACCGAATTTACAATTTACACTCGCAGTGTTTTCGACGTCCTTTTGTAAAGGGTTGCCTGATCTCGAGCGACATTTCTTAAACCTTTTTCGGAGTGCACAAGAGGCATTTCGTCGCACGTTCAAAGAGAGAAGCTTTTCTTTTAACAGCCAAATTATATAATAGCTCCCTGAGAGCTACCATCTATTCGACAAATTACTGGCATTATTCGGGATGTGATTAACAGGTTTCACTTTTCATCCAAAAATCTCAAACACCGTATCCGATTGCCTAAATGAAAGTAAACGGATTAAATTGCTGCCACTCCCTAGCAATTTTAGCGTCTAAATTATTTATTTAATTAGACATCAAAGGTCTGGTTGTTTTGAATCTTCTCCACTCCTGAATTTTACAAACAAATAATTCCAACTGAAGCTGAAACGGGGATTGGACGAAACTGTGCGTAGAAATAAATTTTACATTTGTCAAATTTTTGAATATCCGGTGAAGGCGTAGATTCCACCATAAACTACGTTACGTTATCGAATTTTACGTTACAATACACTTCGAGTTCGCTATGATTTCTCAGAGGTATTGAAACCTTGAGCTGCACTACTGCATTATATACAACGCAGTACCACCTTTCTTTCCTACGATTCTCTAGAGAAAAGCGACGTTTCGTGTAGAAAATATTACAAAATTTTATTTCTGAACAGTATTTATTTATCATTTTGTATTCATTACGTGTATTACATTACTTGTCCATATAAATGTCCAATTTTGATGAAACCTGTTTTAACAATTACTCACCCTCGTTCCTTAATCGAAACTCAATCTGTTTAGTTCTTCAAATTCAAGGCAATATTTAGCTCTACAACGATATAGTTGTGGACTACGTTTACGTTTTATTCTTTGTAGATTTCGAAAGGATTCAATAAAGAATCAACAGCCATCTAACGAACTCACATACCGCCTGCACGTAACGCTATACTAAGGAAATATACCATATATCATATATTAAACATAAAAGGGACTTTAAACAGTTACCGTGAAGGAAAATCAGAAATACTTTCTAAGCAGCTACTACTGAAATTGTCCGAGCAGTATATTAAAATAGTATTTAAAGTAACACGTTTTATCGAACTATACTAACTCGGTTTTCCACAGTAAAAATTGCCCGAAAGATTTGTTAACCCTTCAGGACAGTTACTAGAAAAAATCCTTTCAAATGCAATAGAATGAAGAAGTATAGTTACTGTTTCCTGTAAATATATTAATAGAATTTTTTCGTTTAACAGAGAAATCTATGTTTCCTTTTCTATCTTTCTACAGTCTTTATATCTTTTGATATAGATACTAAAGTGTTGGCTTGGAATAAAATCTACTCGACCTATTTTCATGACATTTTTATTGCATTCCCATAATTCTATAACTGATTATTCAGTAGGGTGGAACGAAAAATTGGGTTTTTATTTTTTCTTTTATTTTATTTTTGTCATAGTTTTCAAAAGGTGTGTTTTATAATCAAAAAAGACTATACAAAAGCTGGAACGGATATTTTGGCATCTTCAGGTTCCTCAAGAGGGTCAAAGTTTTGAAAAAACTGTTATTATTATGACCGCAATTTTTTTTAAAGTTTTCTTCAATTTTTTTAAATAAAACTAATGTCACAGTTACCAAAAGGTGCCTTTTGTAGTCATAGAACACTATGCAAAAACTGGAAGCGGCATTTTGTCATCCTCAGGTTCCTCAAGGGGCTCAAAGTGTGCGTTCAAAAGCTAATTTTTGCCAAATGTCATTTTTTTACTATTTGCCATAATTATTTTACCTTCACTTTTTAGCATAGAAAAACAATTCAGCGTAACTCAACACAACAATATATTCAAAAAACTGACAGACATATAAAAAACCCATTGCTTTGAATTACGGGATGAATAATTTTTACTACATTTTCCGGTAGAAATCTGCAAGATTCTATTAATTTAAATAAATGTTTGGTTCCTTCAGCACACGAAGGTTGTAGTTTAACTCGAAACCAAAATGGGGCGTAAACTTTCATGATGTAATTTACTAAAATACACAGGGTTTCTGAGGGGCTTTTAGTACCGACGTAAAGTCTTAAGATTCTGTTGGCTGTGGTGAGCCATCGTGCATGAGAAAGTTTTCCTGGGTTCCTTAAAGCTAGGGAACCAGAAACATTACCAGATTCAATCGCCTGCACTATTTCAAAAAGGTAATTTTGGTCTGTGCTAAAATCACATTGTCGGTTATCCATTTTGGGAAGATTGCTTGTAACTTTTTCAAATTTCACCACAGATAGAATTTCGCAGTGTTCCAACTGTTGTCCAATGACACCTTTAAGTCCGCGTGGGCCAGACGTTTCGCCATCTAGTTGTTTTATCAGATGTCGCAATGGGAGTTCATTAAAATGGAATAAACAAATTAACCACTGCAGAGGACGGCCCAATTCTTTTTCTAGTAAACGAATCACCCCATTTTTCACTCCTGTATTAACTACGGTACCATCGCATCCAACCACAATCAAGCCTTCTGTATCAAAATCTTGTTCCAAAAAATTCATTAGAGACCGCTTAATACGCAAAGCACTGCTGCTCTCCGGTGTTATGTGACCCAAGCACCTGGAACCAGGTTCACTTATCACAGAAATATGCTCTTCTGTGATACGTTTTCTTTTGTGTGTGTTACCATGTTTTTCTTGAACCATCGTTTGATCTTTTCTTCCGTCAAAAAAGAGCCCAAGCACTGGCGTTTTAGAATTTGCTGTTTCACTCGTACAGACCACACGTTCCGTTGTTCTCGCTCTTCTGATTTTCATTCTGTCAATTGTCATTGCAGAATTGTCTTTTGATAAAACACCAATATCTTCCAAAACAGCATTGGCAATTATGGCTGCTGCGCGATCTGATATTCCGGTTCTATCACAAGCAAGCGCTACAGAAGGCAACTTAACTCTCATTTGTGTCGACGTTTTTGATTCTGTCTCGCCTAATAAAATAAACGCGTATATTAATTACAGGTAAATATAAAACTCACTTAAGTAAACTTACATGGCACTCTTATTAGGTCAACCTCTGTTTCTTCATCCTCCTCTTCTTCCTTCATTTTTCCATTTTCGTCACTGTTGGAGCTAATAGACGAAGATCTTTCGTTAACGGTGGAACGACTACATGACGGCATGTCTTGTAGTTTCATCAAACGGGCTGTTGTCTTGGCTTTTCTTTCATCTGTCATTTTTATTTTTTTGGTAACTTCCGTATCTACGGTTCCTATGCCCATGATCCTATTGGTTCTCTGGTCTAACAGAAACTCTTGCTCTCTAAGAGGTACTTTTTTCGCTTTTTCGCATTTGCAGATTTCAAAACTGCACTTGCAGGACGCTACGTCAAATAAATTAGACGATTCTTTTCTAAAAGCTGCTAATTTAAACTGAATGGTTGCAATATTTTTTCTGGATTTTAAATTCTTTTGTGCCTTCTTAAACGTCCGTGAAAACTTTTTAACTTATCCCATATGCGACGCCGCGAAACGGTAGGAATTGACGCACTTTGCCAAATTTCTTCTATTTTCGGTACAACGATTTCTAATATCTCACCAACACTCGGATCTTTGCCGTTATTATTTTTATATTTTAAATCATACTGAATGAAGAAATAATGTAACATGACATCACAGTAGGTGGGTAACACACGATTGTTTATCAGTTTAGGGTGACCAAAAATTTCACAATAAACTTCACTTCTAGTAGTCATAATTTATTCGAAGCCAACATACAACTGAAGACAATAGATCCAGCAATGCCAGCGCCCAGCATGTAACAGCTTGTTTACGCCCCCACTACCCCCATAAACGGCAGTGGTGTGATTGAATAAGAGCGCGTATAGTGTTGTAAAATTTCCGAAATTTATTGATTGTTGCGAATTTTCTGGAATTTTCGGGAATTTTCGAGAATTTTCGGGAATTTTCTTCCGTAATATTACGGAAATATTCCAATATTAGCTTGGAAATATTCGCTACTCACAACACTAAGCGCGTCATTTAAGACGTAAACTAGGCTAAATATGCTACATTTTAGGGTTAACGAGGAACCAGAAGACACTGAAATAATAAAATTTGCCTTAGAAAATTTTTTTAACTCACTAAAATAAGCATTTTAACGGCTGTGACAATCAGTTGTTGATAACTTTTTTAGGTCGCCGTGAATTGCAAAAAACATTAAAAATTATGAAATTCTTAAAACTTTAAGTGCCGTGAGGAACCTGAAGATATTAAAATAGGTTAATCAGCTTCAGGGAATCTTTTTTAGTTGTCTAAAGGCACATTTTGACGCCTGTGACAGAACGATATAAAAAAACAAGGTTTTTCGTTCCACCCTAATGCTCAGCTTTTTGAGTGAGCCATGTCCCAAAATATTTACATTCCATGATCTTCTCTATTTTGATTATTGTAGATCACAAGATTTTCATTGATATTGGGAATTTTCACATATCATAAATTTTGTTTGCTTTACATTCATTTTTATCCTGCAGTTCTTACAATTTGTATTAAGGCGCTCTAATATATTTTGCAGGACTAGATTAAGTTATTAGCAACGGTGTCGTCCGCATATCGCAAATTATTCATGATTTCGGCAATCGAAATACCTTCTGTGCCTTCCTCTAGTTTTTTTATGAAAACTCACTTCTCTTTACACATTGAACGTCAAAGGATACAACACACATCCTTGACAAACACCTCGAAGAATACTGATCTCTTATTATAGTTCATCCTCGACCCGGACCTTAATTTTTTGGTTCCAACAGATATTGGTTATAATTCTGATGTCTCAATGATCGATACTTTTTGCCTTAAGAATTTCGACACGCTCGTTAGATCTAACTTTGTAAAAACCTTTCTCGAAATCGATAAAGCATGCATATACAGGGTGTCACTTTGAAAGCGTACAATGTGTTATATCACTTGACGTAAAATAGGTATTGAACTTTTCTAGAAACCGTTTCTACAACATGGAGGGGTAATCGTCATGACTCGTAAGATAACCTTCCCCATTCAACTCCTGCGGCTTTAAATACCCCAACAAAAAAAAATTCAAGTGGTAACAGCCACTTGTGATGCGTCATTGAAAAGCTCTTACAAAATCCTGTTCGATAGTAACAAATATTTTTATTCCCAACTTATTTCGGAAAATATAAAAAATAAATTTCGAAATGTTGTGAATCAATTATGGTAATACAAATTTCAAAATATTAGTTTAAATGTTCAAAATGATTTCTCTAGTCTAGGTAATAATAAATCTATTCTCAAATTATTTCCTAATATTTTGGAACGTTTGCTGCGGAATAGCTCGGAACTCTTGAACTATTCCTTGCTGCACTTCTGCGATGACCCAAAAGCTAATGTTTGTAGACAACAGATTTTAAGTGGCCCCAAAGAAAGAAGTCTAATGGGCTCAAACTTTGGAGATCTTGGGGGCATTCTATTTTTCTGTAACGAGTGGGGAATAGTATATTCTGTAACGAGGTTCGAATGGAAATTCGATGCGAGTGGAATCTTCCCAACGCGAGCCGAAGGCGAGCGTGAGGAACTACGAGCATCGAATTTCCACTCCAACCGAGTAGCAGACTATACTTTCTCCACGACCAGAAAATATGAAATAAATACAATATTTAACATTTGTAAACACACACAAACATTTACAAAGAAATTGCAAAATTATGGCGCCTCAAGTCACTTGTTAGTCATGGATTCCAAGACTAACTGTATTTTTTGATATACTGTTAGGGAATATTCATTCCATAACTAGTGATGGAATGAAATACATGCAAAATGCATAAGCCGGAAAGTGTTTTAGATTATTTCTTCAATAAAAAGAGTTATAATGTTAACTTTCTATTATCAAAATTGATTTCAGAATTGTGAAATTCCGTAGTGGTCGTGAAGAAAAATATGTTTGCTACTATTTGCTCTTTAATGACGTATTGCAAAGTGGGTGTTACCTTTTAAAATATTTTTCTTGTGGTAACTGGAGCCTAAGGGGTTGCACGGAGGAGGTTACTTTCTGAATCATGATGATTTCCTCTCCATGTTTTAAAAACGTTTTGTAGAAAAATTCAATACTTTTTTACTTGCAGAGATATAACACAATGCACGTTTTCAAATTGACACCCTGTATATTTTTATTCATATCGAGACACCTCTGCATTATTACGTTTATACTGTATAGTGCCTCTCTAGTACACATCCTGTTTCTAAAACTTAGTTGTATGTCGCTGATCACAGCGTCCAATTTCCTAAATATTCGATTGTCAATGATTCTTAAAAATACTTTTGGGACTTGACACATTAATGTAATAGTTCAATGTTCCGAATATTCTTTAGCCCTTTGGCTTGCTTTCTACTTAATGGGTCAAAATTAGTACTTAATCGAAAATCCCCTGGCTTCTTTTTCTTTATAATGTAATACCTTAGGTATAAATTCTCGCCTTCTAATTTTTAGGTTATGTGTTAGGCAAAGGTTTTCGCCTACTGTGGCTATTCCTTAAACGTACGCTCAACAAATAAATATTTATTAAAATATACATAACTTCTGTCGGCTGTATAACAGCTGGGCAAAATTATAAAGGTATGAGGGAAAGGTCGTGCAGTGGAATGTGTAGGAGAAACAAGGGGTGGCAGGATATCAAGAAAGGTCAGCAACAGCAGTTTACAAGAGGCAGTGTTATGGGTAGCTGAGCTTGGGCCTGCATATCTTTGGCGTAATAACTAATTAATAGCGTTTACGAACCTACTACCTGACTGCGATGCCGGTATTCTCTTAGCTGAGGCAAGGTGCGTATTTAGTGTTATATATAAAGGTGGGCTGCAATGGCAATATCAGCTAATATAAGCAATGGCGTCCCTGGCGAGGTTATGATTTATATCCCATGAAGTGTCATATGTATTCATCCAAATGGTTACGTATTATCTACTTGTTGTTATATGTGGTTTACAAGCATTAGATCCTATTCTGGTTATTATACAAGATTGGTATGACTATGTAAGTAGTTGTTGGAAACGGTAGCGTAAATATAAGTAGCTATGTGAGTAGATAATGCGTGTGGCGGAATTAATCATTATTTACTTAGACATCATTCGGGAGGTAGTCAGTCGGCAGAGGTTGCATCAAAAATGTGCCTACGCCCAATTATTATTATTATGAATGCAAGATGTATGCCAGGAGGGTATCGACTGACTTTTGCGTGGGGGTGTGGACACTTATGATACACTCCCCTTCGCATGTGGGGCACCCCCCTCACCCGCGACTCCTGTGAATAACAGAGAGATTGGCTATGGACTTGGTCCATAGCCTGGATCCCTCTGGAGGATTCGTGCACCAGAAGATATGCATAACTGTCGTAATTACTCTACGATTCCCATGATTGCTGCAAAAGCAGTTAGCCGGCAGAAGAGCATCCGCATCCTGTTCGAGTCCCAATCCAGGGCCAGGAGGCTGGAGGACCCCCGGTGAGTACAACCGCCAAATATTGATTGATCGATCAGTAAGTCTGCAGCATATTGCCTGCCTGTCGCCGCCAGTGGGTTCTACAAGCTACCGTATTTAAATTTGAAAATTCAGTTTTTCTATTCGCCCCCCGTAAGGTCGACCCTAACATATGTGTATAAGATGCAGAGATTCATCCATAGTTGCTTTACTTCTAGCTTGCTTCCGTATTGCTCAATATACATTTTATATATACTAAACTGCTTAAACTAACCCTAAAAATATTTTCTTAGTAAACTATTTTTGACGGTTAGTACACCAGCGTTGCGACGCCTATTGATACAAATTCAGAAGACTCAGTAGCATTTCAGTTTAAAACTGTTTTCGTTACACATACGAAAAGTAACAATTTTTAATGTGTTGAAATTAAATTAAAGAACGCAATGTCTAAAGCGAAATATTTAACTATAAGGCAGTCTACAGAACAACTTCATGTTTATATTTTTTCGACTATGGAGTTTCCTTTTTGGAGGTGTTAGTTTGAATCCATAAAATTTTTGAATGACATTTTGGCTTGATGATAGAAAATATTTTGTTTATAAAAAAAAAACAAGTATATCTTAGTGCATTTTAAACATCGATAGTTACTCTAGTTTTTCTGTTTCCTAAGACGAAGGAAATTGGACGGTGACTTTATAGATGCACTAATACTATTTGAATTTCCTTACACAATATCATCAAAATTGAAATAGAAATACATTCGCTCGAGAGCTTATAAAAGCATCGTAATGAGGCATTCTGTTATTACGATTTCTAACACTTCAACTTCTTGCACGTCCGCACAGTAATACTTTTATTGATAGAACGGCGAAATTACGGCGGTGTTAACATGGAACACCCATTTAAATATAACCTGCCATTAACGATAAATCAAATGCGTCAGGTTCAAAGAGGTTCGTGTTTGTTAAAATTTTCTAAGCCACAAAGCCTGAAATTGTAGACGGTAAATTAGCCATGGTTCCTGGTCTGAAACAAACACCCTAGTCTGCCACTCCGTTTATAGTTAAACGCTTTAATTAAATTAACTTGTCAACGCTGGCAACTAGCAAAAATGTACACGCTTTAATTAATTTTATGTAATCAAGATCAAAGTAACAATAGAAATACAGTTTGCATATTGCAGAAGGGTACCTACAGGCATTCATATTTTTATTACTGTACATAATACGTATATTACATCACATGTCGACATAACTGTATGCCTTTGTTAAAAATTAGCATCACAAATGTAAATACAGTAATCACTGTAATAACTAATAATTGTAATAGTTTTTAACAGTGAAAGTACAGCCTGTTGATAAATATGAAACAGATCTGATGTCTCGCACATAATAAAGAATTCGTAAAATTTTACCTTAACTTACGTTATATATTTATGACGTCAATCGTGTCTTATAAATGACGTCATCAATATTTTGATATGGTATTCCTACTATTTTTTTCTTGGCATGGTAAAATTTAAAATATTCGTTACTAACACATAAAACATTGTCAGAACTCAAGACAAATTCTCTCAAATGTCTCTGTGTACATATGCAGCCAAGCCAGTCCGTTCAACCATGATTGTGTCATGTTTACCTTTCATTCGAGAGGTCTTGTGTTCGAATCCCCAGGCCGTCTGTCCTGACTTAGGTTTTTCGTGGTTTTCTTGGGTCATACAGGTAAATTCCGGTACAGGATAATCAACGAAATTCCATTATCAAATTTTCCTGGTCTTTCCTATCCTTACATTCTCATTACTGGCTGAAGAGGGACTTAGGGTTCCGGAGATGAACTCGACTGATCTCTATAGCGGCCCGCCCCCTTGTGACGGTTTTTCAAATTTCTTGCATCTTGAATTCGGTGTTTAAAATTGCTAAATTTGTAGAAGGTAAATCACAGGCATAAAACTCACACAACTGACAAAAATCTTCTGTTGGACTAGTTGAGTCAATAGTTGGTCAGTAAATGGATTAAAAATAGTTCTGCTGAAATACTCTTCTACAGAATCGGCTGAAACATGGGCCCTTAAAACTACCAATATTAAAATTATTGGCTTTCATACAAGCCTCCGTAAAAACCTATCGTAAGAATCTAGTGTTTCATGACGGTATTTAATTGAACCACCACATTAGCAACATAATTTAGGGCATTATTTTAGACACTGGTTTTTTTTTCTTCTTCTTTGGAAGCTGTCAGGGCCCCTTGGCACCTTCTCTGCATGCGCGACTGAAACTAGAAACCTACTAGTCGTTCAAAATGCAAGTAGACTCAAAAAAGTCATATCAGTTATTCGAAACATCTTGTCTTGGTCGTCCTAAGGTACGAGAAGATATCGAACTAAATATTCTACTTCCACAAGATAACTAGCACTCAGTAAATTGGACGAGATAATAATATTTATTATACGCGTTTTTAAAATTGAAGACTGAATTTAGGAATTAAAAAAGAATAAGTTTTCGCCAGAAGGGTAAAATTCTGTGAGGCTATAGGCGAAAGTTCCAAACCTGGTCCTGTTTTGGTAAAACTGCTTGAATGATCAAACTTAGACGGCAGAATGTGGACAACAGGTATGATCATTCTTTTGGAGGGAGCAATGAACAAACGCTAGTATTAATTTCTTCTTAATAGGAAACAAGTCTGGTGGCCTCGGTAGTCTAGTGCAGTGGTATTCAATCGGGGATACGCGTGCCCCAAAACATTTTAGGAGGTACGTACAATTTTATACATGTATCATGAATGAACAAAAACATAGAAAATCATTTTTATTTCAGAGCAATCTTATGTTGTTTTCTATTGCTGGCATTCCCTACTGAGTAACAAAGTAATAATAATCCATGGTACAGACTCTACTAATTTGCAGTAGTTTAACAACTACTGGACAATGAATTGTTTTCTAAATTTTTAATTATTAAAATTAATTTATTGGTTGGCCTACTCTATGCAATAATGAAATCTTGCAGCTGCGCTCGTTATGGCACCAATAATATTATGGTCCTATAATAATTACGAGTGCCATTTGAACTGCACCAGCAACGTTGGTGGTATACAGTTGAGAGGTATAGTATCTCAAGGGCTACGGGGAGAAAAGGTTGAATACCACTGGTCTAGTAGTTAGTGCACTTCTTTATACATCCCAGGGACGCGCGTTTGATTCTGATCGAAGTCGGTGAAATTTTTCTAGCTGAAGAAACCTAAAAGTGCGCCTTCTGTCAAATGAGAAGTAAAGCCGTAGGTCCCATGCCACTGCTATTTGTGACACGTTAAACCCCCAGATATGCAAAATTCATAGTTAGGGTGTCAGTGCACAATGAGGCAAATATGGACTAAGTATCTAGCAATGCTGGGAAAACCGCGTCATAGATCTCGCTCAATCAAAATGTATGAGTTTGTTTTGTTTTTCAATGTATACTACCTTAATCTTTCCGGCGATTAGTTACATTCTTAAGGTGACATTTCGTACAAGCGTTTGACGTACGTTTGACAGATGCGTCCACACGCAACGCTCAGACGCATTTTGATCTGACGTAGTTCACATCTGTACACAGTTTGTGTATGTTAAGACAAGAGGTAAGTTAAGCCGAAAACATGGATGCTGACCTGATGATGACGAAGAGAAGAGTGATGATATAGTACTGTTTTCATTTTTGGAGAGAATAAGAAAAGGAAAAAAGGTAAATAATTGTTATTCAAAAAAAAAGGAATACAGAAGGATGTTCGCATTTACTGATAAGAAATTATCTAACCAATGACAATAAGACTTTTCGAGAATGTTTAGTTTGAAATTTTACAGATATTTTGTTACAGAGAACTTAAAATAGCCCTACGATACAAACTGCAGCTATTATTAATTGCAATTAAACGCAACCCCCTGCGCCTGGACCGCTCCAGAGCCAGATAGATCGCAAACGTATGCGTTAGCTGCAGCAGCTACCGTCAAAACGCATTTATTGGAAAACGAGACATATAAACTAGTGCTTGAACGTCTAACGTATCCGACAGACGCCAGCGTCGGAAGCTTCTAGAAAATTACAGCTTCAGCAGGATGGTGCTGCATCACATTGTGCTGTTAACTTACAACAACATTTAAACGAGGTCGAAGAAAATGAATGGATTGACTAACGAGAATAAACCACATCGCCACCTATATCTTCAGATCTGAATCCCTTGTAAGACTATGCAATACGTGTTGTTTATGTAAATAGATATAACAATATAGATGATTTAAAATGTAGAAAATTACATATAACGGTATTTAAAAATGACAACAGTTATTTATTTGTATCACGAAAAAACTGTAAATAGTCTGCACATGAAACCTTTATGGTAGTAGCATACATATTTTTTTTCAAATTTTGTTTCTATTCCCAATAACATAATATTATAAGAACCGCCACGCGGTATATAATCTAATTATCTTTTGACCGTAATCCTAAAAGTTCTAAAAAATTACATAAGAATTAGTACATAATCCCAAGAAGTCGTGAACTGGTCTGGTCGTTTACATATCTTATACGTGTGAAAATTTAAACATGCCAAACGATTTATTATTATTTATCTAAACTATTTGGCCAGTTTAAGTTGCGTTTAGCTCAATTAATATAGTATTTATAACTTAAACGCCAAGTTTCAAAACTTACCCGACTATAAGACAATTTTAACCGCTTAAAAGTGTTTATTAAAACCACCCTATACAAAAACAATTAAATACTTGTAAGATAGTTCAATTCATATGTCATATTAAACAAAAAAAAAACATAGCATTGTTCAAACAAGAAGATAAACACAAATAATGAATTGAAGCAAATAGATAAACAAATAGTTCCTTTCCGTTCACTACAGCTGCAAAATTTAATTTTAATTGTATATCGTGGAACCATTAAAAACATTTAAAACAATTATTTACGACATTTTAATATGTATTATTCTACTAGGATCGGGAAAACGCTAATATAAACACTATTGCTACACAAAAATTACATGAATCGATGCATGAACTAATGAAAAAGATCTTAATATACAAGACTCGCATTGAAAATACTACGGCTTCTATAATTTTTAATTTTAACTTTACAGGGTACTGCACATGTGAAATTGTTTTTCTTGGGTCACTAGATCAACAAAGTAGAGCTTACCATATTCTCCTGTTGTTAGTTCTCTTCAAAAACAGTTTAATTAAAAAATTACAACGCATAAACAGAAGTGTTTGACATTCAATGTTTAAGAAAACCTGTACATAACCGTCCCCCGTGCAAAAAAAGAAGTCAATTAACCCCCCCCCCCCAAATTTGAAATACCGATGGATTAAATTAAAATCTTCTAAAGCTGGTATTTTAAGACTATTGGTTGTACTCAAACTAAAGTGAACCAGTCAATCAAAATTTGTTAGACCTTTAATTATTTTAAAAGGAATATTATATCCAATAAATTTTGATAAAATTTTTATTTTGTCAAATTTATTTTAAAACAATTATTTTGCCAAATAAATGTTTGTATCCATTCTTTGTTGTGTCAAAGAAATCTTATTTAAAGAGTTCTTATACCAGTGATACTAATTAGAGTAGGGCTATAGTTTCAGAATTTTGAGAAAGGTACAATAGGGGACTGAAGTACTATAAAATGCCTTATCGATCTAGTAGGGGGTTTAAAAGAACGGTTGAACAATTTTCCAGCGTAACTCATCAGATGAGGAGAGATTGGGAAGCCTGCATCCAGAAATAGAACGACGAACGCTAGATAGATGGATAACTAAACATTAAATTAAACAGAAAAGTTATAATCAACACATTTCCGCAAACCAACGGTTTCAGATATGAGACAATTTTGTATTTTACTCGATAAATTTCATTAATGTAATACAATAAACTATAAAAGCACTAACAGGTGCATAAAATAATAGCATTAGACAAAATACAAAAGTCTAGTGGGTTAAAATCAGAGGATCCAGATGGCCATGGAACTACACCCCCTCATCCTATCAATTTGCCGATATAAATTTGATTTAACTAATCTCCGGCATTGATTGAAAATTACAGGGCAACCCCTTCGTGCATTTACCCCAAATAAACTCTATCAATCAAGGACACATCTTTCAATAGTGGGGGTAAAGGGTTAGTCAAGAAGTCAAGATACAGTTCACCAGCCAAATGATTTCATAACATACTAGCCTTATCAAATGGTCTTTCAAAATCCCGAGCTAAACATTTAAGAAAAACCATGGTGTTAATTAGGAATTTTTGTTTAAGTGCTCTACATGGGTAATTTATCAAACTTTTTTAAACATCCTGTACTTTTTCGGCGTTAGGCCTCTTAAATATTTAAGACTGATTCATTCGCCCAATTTAAAGATATTCTACATCTACGGCAAATGAAGCTTCTTCAATTTCTATTAATATATTATAAAAATATTTATACAGTACGATTAACTAAAATGTTAGATAAAGGTTGGCTGTGAAAAGCAAAAGGTAAGAGTTATTAAGCTTTTATTACAATTGATTTTTACCCTAACACTTCTAAATGCACAGCTTAACACCCCCGAGAACTATTATCATCCTGGAAGATTCTTAAATTCTTTTGCACCACAAAAAAGTCGAAGTTTAAGTTGCTTGACAAACCTTGATGGATTCGTTACAATTTGTTTCAAGATGTATGATACATAAACCTTCATAGGCTGCTTTAAAGGGGTTCAACTATTCCTGTATTGGAGTTTTTTGGTCATTTCTAAAAAAGGTAAAATATTAAATTTAAATAATGTTGTTTAGAACAATCTATTTTTTTATTAAAACATGTTTTTACTACATAATTAATGGCAATTCATAAAACACCACTACATAAAATAAAATTAAAAAACAACTTACATATTCGAACTATTTTACAACCCAACTTTTGAATCTCTACCAATATCTGGAAAGGTTTACCAATAGTTGCTTTAAAAATAAAAGTAAATATCTTGCGTGACTACACTTTGAGAATAATGAAATGATTGTAGTGAACTGTATACCCGAAATAATGTAAAACACGCTTTATTTTCCACAGCTAATTTTCATCGACAAGTTTTTGAGTCCTATTGAAAAATCTGTGTGCTTGGTTTCCATATTGTAAATGTTCCCATAATTTACTTCATAATATGACCACTTCGTTCACATTAGTTACTTCAATAATTAACAGTTAATTGCTTAATTGAATTGGATGAAAATACAAGCTGGCCGTTTTGATAGTGACTGGCGTATTAATAAAATTTCACTGGGCGTTTTTACATAAACACTTGTAAAAAAAATAGAACGTTGAGAATTTTTTTGGTGAAAGGATTTTGTTAATATTATATCATCATTCACACCCTCTTCATCCCACTATAGGGCACTAGGCTCTTCTCCTCAGTGCTAAGGTAGAAATACGAGGGACCTACACTTTAACGTTGACTATAGACGAAGGAAATTGCAGAGAAGGTGTTTGGGAGTAAAATCCCATAGTGCCAACCGGATTGAGAAATTGCATATAGTATGTTGCAGCACAAGATTTTTATATATTACGTGGTAATGCTGGGAAACCAAGCCCAACCATGATAATCGACGTTTTGCCCAGAAAGCGGGCGCTCTGCCAATTGAGCTTCCATCATTATTTTATTATTTATTACTATTATCTTACATATTAATATTATCATGAAACCGTAGAGGAAAAATAAGCGTATACAAACTGGATCAATTACTATAGCGTACAGAACCTTCATGCAAAGAAACTTTTATGGAATAGAAAACTTTTTGAAATCACAAATATCCAGAACGGGTATGCATAAAATAAAACAAACATTTAACAAATAGCTTTCATTTGATTTCATTATTAATCTATTTATGTTTGTGGTTCAATTTAAAACAAAGAAAATTCCTAAACTTCTACTTTAAAAGCTTTAAATTATTTTTAATGTAAGAACGCCAATTCAAATGTTATTACAATTCAAATTTGATAGTACCAAAACGACCACATTGTATTTAAAACTATAGCGTTACAGGTATCGTATCAACCATTCAGAAGCTCTCTTTCTAAATGACATATTAAACCAATATTGACTATTTGAAGTTTGACAGTTTTCTGCAATGACTGTTTTCCGAATCTAGGGTGATAGACAGTAATGTATAGAACACATTTTTATAGTATTTACTTTTTTCGGCTGATTGTTATTAAAGTAATTTTTCTGAATAAGTACAGTAATTCAAACAGGAAAAACCCCTTGCCACCACCATATTTAGAACACCTAAATACGTATTTGGGAAACTAAGCTGCCATCTTCAGTAGGAACTTGAACTAACTAAAGACATTGGACTTCAATTGTTGACTCTCTAAAATCTAGAAGTACTACATAAACGTATAATAACCCAATTGCAACTGACATATGTACGTTGTGAATGTGTTTACGATTAAAAGTAATACAGCTAGAGCAGATTTTACATATCCAGTCTATATGTTTCTGTTTTATCTAGAAAAACATAAAACAAACAAATGTACAATAACCTGTAGGCTGCTTTTCAAAATATTAAGTTATCTGCAATACGAACGTATCCAGTTTGGTACTTACAGAAGCCTAAACTATTATTAAATCCAGTTTGTTTTTTTTTATTAAAGCTACACGTGATATCGTAGAAACCCGAATAATGAGATACGTATATGGGTCATACGGTATATAAGTTTAATTGTTAGTAGTTTTCAATTTTCTAATTGAAATTAGTTCTATAAATAATTACCACATGCCAGTAATACAGCTCTACAGCTACCCAAGTTCAACAGCTTAATTCATTGTCGATAATCGATAAAATCCTCAATGCTTTCCTGTTGTATTATTTTAATTTTATTCCACGCCTTTTACCAAAACATTTTTTCGCCACCGTTCAATTATAATGACATATTCTCCCATTTGATACGGTGATTTTGAACGTGCCTGGGTCTTAGTTAGTCCACTTTTATTGCGACCCATTCTACACCTTTCTGCTATGCGAAACGTAAACGCTGTTAAAGGATTTCGATTCTGTGTGAGAACCAATTATCGGAGAAGTACACATCTGCTTGATACACCGCTTCGTCATGGTATTACAAATTTAGAACTGATAACTGAAACTATTTGACCAAATTTAATTTTTGAACCAACTACAAGGTTCCACGATCAACTGAATATTTCTTCAGTATTGGGTAAAACCACAAATGTCATATACTTCAAAGTTATACTGACTTTTATATCCGCAGTAAATTTAAAAACGCCTAACGTTTAAGAATCTATAAATACTCGTAAACTTCAGCTTAGCACGCCCAGAAACACCCATATGTTCAAAGTTCGGCTTCAACATTCACCACACGTGACCAAAATACTCGGTCAAAATGTCAATTACTTTGACTGTGGTGATTTTGAGGGCACTACGAGGGCACTTCTTCCCCAAATACTTCAAGAGGGATGTCAAAGGTATCTGCTTAGACATTCCTGGGTGTGTAACCTCGTGCCAAACTCGCAAATTGCCGGAGATAACATTCCTGACATGTCAAAGTAATGGTATTTTTAGGGCGAAGAGTAAAACTGCGAAATCATTGAAAGAATTAGGTCTGAAACAGATATTTTATGTTGTTAGGAAATAGGAAAACCGTTTTAATGACCCGCAGCAGTAAAACCAAATCGTAGAGTTGATTGAAAGCAAAAGAAAAGAGTAAATGCTGAACTGCAGCTTCATTTCTACACAGTGATTCATGTAATGTGGCCGATGTCCCTGATGTGTGATATACAACACAAATCACAAATGTGTAAGTAAATTACCTTATACATTAACTGGATACATTTAAAAACTATCTAATATTTTTGACGTATAAATATTAGCGTTATAAATATATTTAGAAACATCCAAAAAGTAAAGGTGTACTTAATATTTAAATTTATATAAAAATACTAGCAAGCCTAGAAATTGTTATTTGGGTTGCATATCATACTAGGCGTAGAAGACATTTTACGTTAACCTTACTTTGGAAAAAGTTTCAAAAATTCTGTATGAGATAGAACAATAACATGATAACATATTGAATGAAGTGAATATCATATACTCTTGCCATTATCTGTAATACTTATTTGCACATAAATTACACGTTTATAGATAAAATATGGATCGCATTATTTTTGCAATTACGGCTGCATCTGATTATAAACTTTGCTTAGACGTGGGTATGCACATGACAGAACGACAAGTGAGACAAGTGTTCGTCTACGCTTTGTTAACGTTTCTGGAACGGCACCAAGTAATTCTGATGGGCCTTCATAGTCTGTCATAAGCAAGATTGGATCATTTTTAGCCGCGTAATTGATGGTAACTCAGTGACGCTATTCGATTCGCGGCCGCCTAATTGGTGATGCTAATCTGAAATAGGTAATGAATCAATCCACCATTACTAACAACGATAACACTACGGAAAATGGTTCCATATTTTTAAGTTTACCCTGACGTACTTGAAACTGTGAGCACTTGCACTGCGTCTCAACGCAATTTCTTAGATGTTTGTGTTTATATTTAAATTACAGGTGTAAAAAATATTTCTATAACAATGATAATATTATACAGAATGAAGCAACATGATTAAACTATATTTAAAGGTATGCGGTGGAAATAAAATTAATATGTTAGTTATTACACTGTTTTTGCTGGTAATTGTGTTTTTTGAGATAGAGGATCAACTTAAATATGAGTAAAATGGGATTTTAAGATAGACAAGTCATTGCAAAGCTTTTAATCTAACTAGAAATTTACTATTAGAAATGGATGTTCCATTTTTGTGCGGTAACGCAATGAAAAGGTTTGAGACGAAATTCAGTGGAACCCGATATTCTCTATTACTTTACATTCGCTTCACCCATCCATTCTAGACCAGTGGTATTTAACCAGGGGTTCGCGTACCCCCGATTGAATACCGACACATACCAAGACATCTTAGAGGTTCGTAAAATTTTATACATATTTCATGAATTATCAGAGTTACAGGAAACCATGTCTTTCCAGAGCGAACTTGTATTGTTTTCTATTTCTATCATTCCCTCTTTAGTAGCAAAGTAATATATACCATACACCGGAGATCAGCAACCCGTCGCCGCATGCGGCCTCTTAAGACCCTTCGTGCACAAAATTGCGTTAAAAATCCTTATCATCCCGTTGCGGCGGTCGATTTTACCAGTCCAATATATCCATTTTTAGTGATTCCCAGAAAAATTATCTTCATGCCGCCATAGTCAGCCGATCGCTCTTGATTTACCTTTACTCGATTTACGGTGTCGTTATTAGCCCAGCTTACATTACTGTTTATCCTTTATTTCTTCCTTTATTTTAATGTCGACTTATTTAAACAAAGCAATATGAAACTGAGTAGCATAAGCGATTTATTAACGTTAGCAAAGAATCTAAAATTTTATAGGCTTTCGATCGAGAGTCAATGGGGGTTGTCACATTTTGACTGGTTGCTTATATTGGTGTCACTATTCCCAAAACTGATTAGAAGATAGTGAATCTGTGATGTCATATATTAGAACCTACCCAACCCCAATAGCTCTCAGGTACTCACCGGAAAGGTACTGACAGCAACCACGCCAATCGGCACACCGTAGGAGCGGAATCAAGAATTAGTGGATTGGAAAGTATATCAACTCCCGACCTAAGGGTTAAAATAGCGTCATTGGTTTCATTACTGAGCTTACAAAAAAACTTTAGAGGTGTCGCATAACTTCTGCCCCCCACCTGTCCGCCGCCCGTTATTGATTACCCAAGTTGCCTGATCCTACCAAAAGGTTGCCGACCCCTGCTATAGACTACTAATTTGGAATTGTTTTACAACAACTGGGAAATTTACCCTATATTTTTAAATTTGAAATGACTTTACCATCTGGCCTACTTAACAATGAAATCTTACAGCTATGCTCGTTTTGGAACCAATAATATTGTGGTCCTATAATCACGAGCGCCATATGAATTGCATTGTTTAGTTGAAAAGTATTTTTAGGGGTATGGGAGGAAAAAAAGTTGAATACCAATGTTGTAGACCATAATAAAGGTCTTAAATATCATCAATTTGAAACGCCAACTATACACAGTTCAATTTTCTGATAATTTTTGGAAATTTTTATCGATGCCTTAGATATGTTTGGCGATGTCAGATGAAATTACTACTACCACTATTATTAGAAGGTGGTATAGTGTGTTGTCGCACGGTTTGGTATCTATATCTAGATCATTCCTTCTTGCAGAAAACAATCACCTTGTCCACAGTCACTTCTAATTTTTGTGTTAATGTGCTACAAGCGTTTGTCATAGTGAAAGTACCAAGACTAGAATTAATATTTAGAAGTTCCGCAAGACGGTGTTCCGACAGATACCGCAACTAAACATTTTACGACTGATTTGATATCAAGGTTTAGAATATTATATGGTCGTTAAGAGCCCCGTATTTGGCCATGACAAACTTTTTTGATGAGACTTGTTCAAGTATAAATCTTAGTAAGGGTCTCCTCAGTTCATTGAACAATTGAAAATTTGAGTTAGACAGAATATGAAAATAATGGATGATTACTGACTACAGCGTAAAACTTCTGGAGGACGTTGCATCAGTGCTGACTATAGACATCTGAAGAATGTTCACTGTGGTATATAAAAATTGCATGAAATTAACGACTTCAGGAACTTCCATTTTTTGCTGGTTATGTCCGTTAAATATAATATCAGCGAAAATTAATTAGTGTTGGAACTTCTAATGCTATGTTTGCCATTAATCAAAATACATTTTTAACATAAATCAATGTTCAATTTTATTACATATTAATTCTTATTCTAATAGTTGGTCAACCGTTAGTTATTGCTGTGCTTTCAATCCTAAATAATACGTAAAATTGAGAGTACTAACACTATATAGAAGCAAATATTTCGTAACTACCCGATTTTAATTTAAAGCTCCGCATAATTACCAAATTGAGATAATCATCTCAAAAAAATTCTTAACACTTTTCCCTTGCTTAAATTACAATTTTTGGTATTTTTGGTAAAGTTTCTTTGGAAATAAATATTTATGTTACCAAATTTGAAATGCTCAAAGTAGTTTATGTTTTATTATTTGTCTGTGGAACGCGCGATCGCTGTAAGAAGGAAACACAATACAGTAAACCACGCAAATATACAATGACTTCATAAACGTTGGATATATCCGGGACCTTTGCACCCGAGCTACGTTATGCTACGACTTCATGGTGGTATGTTTTCGCGTTCAACGCTATTCACTACTTCCGTATACGTTTTTCAATTTATTTAAAACCAAAATTTTCAGAACATTTACATATATAGTTCCAGACAGTATGATTTTTTAAAATAACATATTTCTAGTAAATATTACCTAATAATTTCTGTCCATAGTTTTTGTTTATTTTCACATTTTTAATTCTTAGAGATAAATTATCCTATAATAATAAACAAAATACATTTACATAGCCGATACGTTTTAATCTTTTTAATATCTGTATTGTTTAATTTCTCACTTTTAACTTTCAAAATCCCTAATAACTTTTCCTAAAATGCTTGTAGTTTCAACTTTGTTAGCATAACATATTTCTTAACATTACTTAGTAGTTTCTGATACACACACACTCTATAGTACTACAGTCCATTGTGGGTCTTGGTCTCTTCTACAACATGCCTCCACTCGTCCCTGTTTTGAGGTAGGTTAGCCCAGTTCCGCACTTTTAGCTTTTTTAAGTCCTCCTTGGCGTTGTCCATCCATCTTCGACACGGCCTTCCTGGTGATCTTCGTCCTTCTGGTGTTTGAGCCGCCGTTCTCCTGATTACCCTTCTTTCCATGGGCATTCTCCAGACGTGGCCTAGCCACCCAGTTGTTGTGCCTTTATCCACCCTGATAGTTGCGGTCCTTCTTGGTTTTCTCTAATTTCAAAGTTCATTAGCTGTCTCCACCCTCCCAAGTTATCATCGTACTTCGGTACGTAGATTCGCCTTAACACTTTCCTCTCGAATCTACTAAGTAATTCCTGGTTTCTTTTGCTGAGTGTCCAAGCTTCGCCGCTATAGCATATTGTCAGTCAAATCAGCGTTTTATGCAGTCTCACTTTACATTTTCGGTTCAAGAACTTCGATCGTAGGAGTCCATCTATGGCGAACATAGCTATGTTACCTGCCATTAGCATGTGTTTAGCATCATCGTCTATGTTGTTATTCTCGTTTATGTAAGCTCCTAGGTACTTGAACTCGTCTACTCTTTCGAGGCTTTTGTTCGCTACTTGTACTCGATCATCTCTTTGTTGGGGAGCCCTGCGTCCTGTGGTCATATATTTACTTTTCTTTTCGCTCACTTGTAGACCTCTGTCTAATTCCACAAATACATTTTGTATCACTTCCTTTCTCCTGCCAATTAGGACTACATCGTCCGCGTATGCTAGCATTTGTAACTGGCGGTTATATATTGTTGTATTTGTTGTTATTGTTGTATATATTGTTGATTTATTGTTATTTGCCGTATGACCTTTTCTAGACCGAAGTTGAAGATCAGTGGCGATATGACATCACCTTGTTTCACCCCTTTTCTGATTTCGAACTCCTCTAATAGTTGATTACATATTCTGCACCGGCGCTTGGTCCCTTCAATAGTTACTCTAATGATCTTCCCTAGCTTTGGTGGTATTCGAAAATGTTCCATTGTTTTCGATATTTTCTTTTGTTTAACTGAGTCATATACTTTTTTATAGTCAATATATAGCTGATGAATGTCTAGGTATGTTAAACTCCCAACACTTTTCTAGTATTTGGCGTAGCGTAAATATCCGATCGGTGGTGGATCTATTGCTTCTGAAGCCTAGTTGGTACTCTCATAGAAAATTTTCTGTGATTGGGGCTAATCGTTTTTGTATGATATGGGTGAAGGCCTTATACATGATTACTAGCATAGTTATTCCCCTGTACTTGGAGCACTCTAGTTTGCTGTCTTTTTTGTGGATGGGGCATATGACTCCAAGTTTCCACTCCTTGAGGAGTGTTTCCATCTTCCATATTTCCACAAATAACTTGAGTATTGCTTTTTCTAGATCTTCGCCTCCGGCTTGTAACAATTCTGTCGATATACCGTTTGCTCCAGGTGCTTTGCTGTGTCTTAGCTTTTTCAGTGCCTCCTGTACTTCCAAGAGTGTGGGTTATCCTGGTACGTTACTGATACTAATATATTGTAATTTAAATTTTGTTGGCATTTCAATAATTAAGATTTCATAAAATTTCTGTTGCTCTTAAATTATAACTTTTTCAATTCCCTAATGGTTTTAAAATATTTTTTTTACTACTAACATGAGAAAACCTTATTGTTTACCTCATTTGTGTAATGAGAAGTAGTTCATTATTAACCTAGGTAAATAATAATAATTCATTATTTACCTAGGTTAATAAAGCCATATTTTAATATTTTATTGTAATACTTTTACTTAAAACCTTCCAATTATTTTAGAATAATGACGTTCATTGGAACCCACCAATTTCAATTGTTTTATTCGTTGCCTTGATAACCGAGCCCCAGGCTACTTAATATTTCGATATGTTTGAATAATAGGGGAAATGGCTAATTTTAAAATAAAAATAAGATCTTTTGGTGTTAGTTCGGGTATTAGTAGTAAAAAAATACTATATATACTTCGGTTGAGAAGGGAATTATTTACCTCGAAAATAATATCCTTCGGCGCTACGCGCCTCAGGATATAAAATTTCTCGGTAAATAATAGCTCACTTCTCAACCTAGGTATATAATATACTATTTTGTACGACTCACATTAAAAATAATATTTTCAATCCATAGTTACCTGACTTAAAAATTGATTTTTTTTTTACTAGTGTTAAAAATGTTTTTAACACTAGTGTTAAAAATGACAGGACTGCAACAATTGTAACTATATTTATTTATTATCAAAATACACATAACTTAATTATATTTTTCCACCATTAACATTTACAGTAAAGTTTGAACAGTTGTTATACAAAATTATTTACAAAATAAAAACTGCACTTCACTTAAATTGACGTTACTAATAAACAGTAACTTTTGTTTCACGTCTCACCGCCAAAAACTAATTGATTATTTTGTGCAAATATTAATTTTCAACAATGATTTTTTCTTTTTGAAAGGCGGAGTCGTACAAAAAAAGTTGTATGATGTACGTGTTAAAAATGCTTTATTTTACTCGTAGGTTCCTCCACTCGGGCTGCCGCCCTCGTTCCGGAAACTTTCCTACTCGTAAAATAATTTTACATTTTTAACACTTGTATCATAAATAACTAATTATATACACTACACATTTTTCGCTTTTTTATATGTCAATTTTTGTAAAATAGGAGGTTTTGTCCGCTACCTAAATATTTCCATATGACCAAGTAAAACAACAATCAACATTTGGAAATGATACATAATACTTTGGGATTTGTTGAAATTTCTATTGTGTCCAAAACTTTTACACATTCATCAACAATATTGCTACTTTGAAGCAGAACTGCAAAGAACTTGTAAATAAAAATTTCAGCCAACTATTTCCAAGAAGAAATTAAAAAAAATTTGAATCATTCTTGCGTAAAATCATTTATAATATTTTTCCCAAGAACTGATATTATACGCTGTATTTTATTTTATAATAATCTAACATTATCTAATATGTCGGGTCAAACTTCCTTGGTTATATTAACTTGCAGCATTTAATTTTAACTTAAACATCTACTCGCATTTCTCAGAAATCACTTTAAATTTACAAGGAGGTCATGTGTTTATGCTGTCTTACTACTTTTGCAATTTGTACTGTGATGTATATTAATTTATATATTTAAAATTTATTAGCGTATAATAAAACAGCGTTATAAAGAGCAAATATAGATTATATTAAACCTAAAATCATAATCCAATCTCGTATGTCTGCTCTTCCACGTTCATTGTTTCCGCAGGCTTTTCTTCTTTATCGCATAGATTTACTGGTAATCAATACTATTTATGTTTCAAAACAATTAACAGACAAAATGTACTGTCCAAATATTGGTAGTGCACAACAGTAACGATAAGAAAACAGAATTTTTGCTTATTCTTGACGAATGCCGCGGAAACGATTGCAGCCCGGAATTTATATATATTTATATATATTAGGTGCTATTTAGACGCCTTGAAGTTTCTTTAAGAAACGAAGGTTACTTTCTAGATGATGTATGTCCAGAACGACTACAAGCATGGCGAAAGAACGAACAGGTTAGAAGCAGTGAATGAGAATCCCCATGTAGGTAAAGTGCATCTAAGCGGAACTTCAGTTACAAGAATTCTGATAATTCTCAAACAATGATGAAGTTAATGGGCATAACTCGCACTATTACGGACAAGAGAATCTACACTGGGTACGTGTTCCCTATTTTCCAAATATTTTATCTGCAATTGTTTGTTGTGGCATAGTTACTTAGATTTTCTACAAAACACTTTAGCCGGATTACAGGAAGATGTAGAGCGCAATATACCTACGACAAACACTTTGGTACCAATGAGATAGACGTCCAGTTTACTACAACTGAATTGTTAGGAATTACTTAAATAATGTACTTGGAGTAAATTGGAATGGAAGACGAGCTATGCCTCAATGACCATCAAGAAGTTGTGATGCCCCTCCACTAGACTTTTTTCTTTGAGGCATATTAGATAAATACTGTACCGAACTCTGACAGTAAATAAGAATGATCTACAAAATAGAATAATAGAGGCTTGTACATCAATTGCGCCTGACACGCTTGCTCGAGGCCGAAGACGGTTTATAAAACGAAGTATAAAATGTTTGGAAGTCAGTGGAGACAATTTCGGACATTGAATTAAATTAGAAGGGGCGGGGATGGCTCAGTGGTAGAGAGCCAAGGTTTGGATGTAATAGTCCAAACACTTCCCGGTTCGAATCTCCCCAGGGTCGGTAATTTTTCTAATTCCCTGGGAGATCGGTACTGGGTCCCAGTCTCCATTTGCCATTGGGGATCAAATTAATGGCACTCCTCGAATTACGGCTGCATTAGAGGAGTAACAAGACTCTAAACAAAAACATTCACACACAACACGCCTCGACACTGCGCAAGCGGTACAAACGAGGATCATGATAAGAAAGAAAGAATTGAATTAGACTTTGTTATTTATTTTTTGTTGGTCTTCACTTTTTTACCATTTACTATAGTACAGTTGCACCAATGAGTGCTTTTCTTGTTCAATACTAATATAATTAATATTACTAATAAAAGTGTTAATTATTACAATAAAAGGTACCTGGAAAACCGCGTCCTAGACCTCGTTCAGTCAAACAAAACAACAAGAGGTCAACTCGACAGAAAGTAACTATGATCCATATTTCTGTACTGTGAAAAACTTAATAATCTCAATTACTGTGGTGCATGTATGTTGGATAGCGTCAACTACTTTTAAGAGGGAACAACTTAGCTGGCCCACCTCGTATAATCTACAACATTTCGAATAAACGTTAGCTGTGAAAACAAAACGCAAAAGTACGACCCTGTATTATCAGAAGGCAGCACAGGAGGAAGAAGAATCGACAAATTTTTTCAGAGATTGACAGAGATTCAAAATAATTGAAGAGGTAGGTTAGAAAAACACACGTGTTTGTTTTTTCGGCTCTGTCAATTCTTCTTAATCAGTCCTGCAATTGTTTAAACAATATTAGACAAATTAGGCGACTTAGATGAAATCCAAGCAGGATTTGTTAGTACCCCAAGCTAATATACCATTGATATTTTTTTTTATTATAAAAGTAACTCGTATGTAGTGATAGCGAGACCCCCTTAAAGCAGCCTGTAGAGCTTTTATTTTTAAAATCTTGAATGAACTTGTATAAAATCAACCAAGAATTGTTACACAATTCAAACACCGACTGAGTACGGTTTGCAAAAATCTGTAAAGTATTTATAAGATGAGCGTAACCTCCGCAGATATTATGTTATACAAAAAAAAATAAATATTTTGTGTTCTAGTGAGAAAAATAGTTGTAGTAACTGAATTATACTTTTCGACCTATTAAATAATAGTAGTGAGGTTATAAGTGTATGGCTTAAGTGAGGACACACGTTTGTTGTTCATAATATATAAGAAACAATCCCGAAACAAACAAATTACATTCTTATTTTCAATTTATGAAACTATAAGACTAACATTTTTACAATTGAGTTTATGAAGAACAACTTAATATTCCCTACAGTGCTAGACGAGAACACAAAAGATTAATTACCTTGGTAAATGATTTCAAGGGTGCGTTAGACTAAATCGATAGGCAACTATGTAATCAGAGTTAGTTAAACCGTGTCCTAGTAGTTATTCCGGTGGCCCGAAACCATTATGCCTAGTGCAAGTTTTACTGCATTTCTTGGCCTGCAATACGCGTGTTTGAATTGTTTGACAAACGTCTTAATGGAGTTTGCGTTCCGCTTACTTGTTTGTCACACGTCGCTCAGTTTTATCGTTGCCTTGCAGGATTTTGTCACTTCCATTACACACATTCAGCTTCAAACCATTCCTCTTCGGCTGTTGTAAATTGAACTTCCACTAAACCAATTTACCATGTACTTGTTTATTACTTTTTGATTGAGCATTTCTTGTTTTCTTCTTCAGCCACATTCCTACTACTCCCATGGCCAACACAATATCACCTATTTTACTAGACGTGCTTGTAACCATGTAAATTGAAATACGAAGAGCAAAAAAGCAGCAAGATGAATCTTTTCAAGATTTCTCTCAATTCAGCTAGTTCTCATAAGCAGATCAATTGGAAGAGCTACTACTTACTAAATGGAAGTAACGAGCTACTCATCAATTCTAGAATTCCTAAACCTTTCCTTTATATAATTCTATGATCAGAAATTATCTAACTGTTAATGTGGTGTTGCAGAGGCCAAATGCCAAATACCCTATGTATTTCACTCTGTACAAATAACTTGGCGGTTTTTTAAACTGCATCTTCAAAAGAATTTATTACTATTTTAAATTAATGTTATTGTTGTTGATTCTAGATTCTATTACCTATTACAATTTAATATATATTTTTTTGTTGTTAAAGATATTATTTGCAACTCCGTCATTTTGTAGATCGAAGGAGATTATCAAGTATTATTCAAAACAAGCCGCTATTGTGTGTTGTTGCTATTATTAGTCTCTGCTTTTATGCAATTCGTCTTAGAAGAGTATTTTTACGCTCTGGCATGTCCTACGCATTTTGAATGACATCTGTTTTGAAATATTTTGAAAGTTGTGCCAAATTAACAACATACAATTTAATAGTTTGCGAACGTGTACTACATCACCCGTACGTCCATTAAATTAAGCACTATGTGAAACAGAATTAGTACAGCAATCTGTTTCTTTGAAAAAAGCGCGCCCGCACCGAAATAAAGATATTAATTAGTCGTACGTGAAATATTTTTGGAACTTCTTTTAGTTCGTCTTATTTCAAAGAATACTTGAACAACGGGGAGTAGGAACAGGAACTGTGTGACGTTCATCAATGTAACTTTTCGTTTTAGTTATGCCACTTAAAACCATGTTCGAATAAATAAATCATATTAACACAAATATAATAAACACATAGTACATAAAAAAACGTCAATGTTCATTAATAACTAATTACTTGAATTAAATATAATACTTTCTAGGCAACATTTTGAAGAGGAAACTGTTACTATAATACTTGCTTCTAATATTCATGTTTTTGTTTTTATAAATACAAATGATGCAGAACAAAATTTCAAAGCAGTTATATTTACTACTTGTGACGCAAGTACGCTTTTCGTATGGTTTTGAATAGAGGGTGAGTAATTGTTTCCGTTTCTTATATTATTATGGATTCTTAAAGCAACGGAACTACTGAACGTTTATATTGCTGCAGAGGATACATGAAACATTCCTAATTAACAATTAACAATTCACAATTAGAATTTTATTTGAATTGGATGACCAAAATTAATATCTCGTCGACTACTATATAAGATAATGAAATAAAGTTAGCACCAACTTGCTCTATATGATCTAGAAGACCAACATACATGCTCAGCGTAAGACACCGCTTCACATTCAACTGCCCTTATTTAAATTAACAGGTAACGCCGAGAATCGAAATCGATCCTGTAGCCTCAAGAACAGATTTTCCCATACTTCCAATAATAATCGTATACAAATTTGGGAACAGGACGAAAAACCCCCAGACAAAAAATCCCGTATATAAAACCCCCGAATAAAAAAAAACCGAACAAAAAAACCTCCTGGACAAAATAATATAAAATAGTTGTACGGGATATGCATTAATTTACAACCTAATGTTGTTGCTGGCAGCACCTAAACTGTTTTCCAAATCACGTTAGCCTTCATTATATTCTTGACACAGTTGTTTAAGACGAATTTTTAAAATCTGGTACGTTGCTCTTTTATTGAGAGGTAGAAATGGTATAAGCGCATCGTCTTATAGTAACATTACCCCCGAATAACACTTTTACAGGTTAGGTTAGGTTTGGTTAGGTTGGGTTAGGTAAGCTTAGGGGCCTCGGTGGGGTAGTGCGGGAACGCGTTGCCACTCGAGGCCACAGCGAAATGTAGTCGATCGGCTGGGGCGTTCGAATCCCAGCTGGGGCGACCGCATTTCGCTTAGTTAAGTTTAGGGTGCAAGTTGCATGAATGTTTAGTTTGAAAGGGATGCCCCCCCCCCGAAGTAATGCGAAAGCGGTTGGGGGGGGGGGGCGAACGGTAGTATGTATGAATGAGAAAAATAAAGGTTAGGTTATGTTACATTAAATTAGATTGATTAGGTTAGGTTATCTGTTAAAAAATAATTGCTATTTTTCTATTATAACTTTTGTTACTTGGTTAGTGATTACCACTAAAAATTGCAAATACATTTTTTGTCCGGTGGTTTTTGTCAGGAGGATTTTTTGTCCACGGTTTTTTCCGGGGGCTTTTTATTCGGGGTTTCATGTTGGAGGTTTTTCGTCCTAGATTCACAAATTTGTAGCACTTTCGGTATAACCGATATGATGTTTGATCTTTTTAGTGGAAACCCACGTGTCTTGTTCTAGCTGTACTTAAAATAGCTTTAAACTCCTGGAAGGCCATTAAAGACACTTTACCAAGAAATCTGAAGCTATTTTGTAGACTTTCCAGACTTCTATGACACCAGAAAATTTCTTCCTTTTCGAAACATAAATTTATAATTCATATATATTCATATATATTCAATTTTAAAAACTTACCATTTTTTCAGATACCCTCATTGAAGCAAACAAATAATAATCTAAGTTAAAGTAAAAAATATCAGTTTAGGTAGAAAAAACTTGCTGTTTCCAAGTCATAGTCTTACAGGAGTCTTGAAACCTGGACACAAAAGTAGATGTTGGTGATTTAATAGTGGTTTCTATTCTGTACCAAGACCAAATACAAATATACCCAAAATTCCATCTGCTTTGTGTGACAACCTGAAAATTATTTTTTAATACTTTAAGCAAGTAAGATAGGATGTCTTCCGAAATACAAAGAAAAAAATTGTTTGAATTGTTGATTTATTAGTTATCATCACTCGTTGTTGTTGCTTTTAAGAAAATTATTTAAAGAATATAAATAAAATCAAATTTACGCATTTCCAGGTATTTCCTAAAATTACTTATACCCTGTTTAATCCAGATCTATATATCTTACAGAAATGTCCTTCTTCCCCGAAGGATAACTGATATGCTTAGCTAATATAGAAATATGGAATCTACCGCACTGATATCATTTAAAAATTGCAGTGTGGTAGAACATTCACCATGAATATTTAGTTTTTAATTGTTCCTTACTCCCTGTAAAACTTAAAAATGATTGTGGATTCTAAGAAACGCATTTTGAGAGTCGATTTTATAATCGTAAAACGATTCTCGTTTCTAACAGTCGAAATCCTATTCTTATAGAATGATGTCTCAAAATCGCCAGGTGATTTTTAAAGATTTTCGGTGTACGGTAACACATCGAATTAAAGGGGGGTACAAAATACTGCCTGTTTAAGTAATAAAACAGATATCAGTTGTCTTTATTTACCTTTAGTTCCCTATATTAATAATTCACGGGATATAGCGGACGTATACTTTTCAACGAACAGGCTGTATACTTTTGAAAGCTGTTAGAATTATTTCCAATTTTAGATTTGTTTCTCTTCAGTCTTCAGTAGCCATAAATCACGTGTTAATAAGATAGATAACATTAATTTAAACCCATCATAATTTCGCTCTAATTGTTGGAAAAATTAATGAAAATAATATAAAAGTATATTGTTATGCGACTACTAAAGGGGTACAAAATATATAACATTAATTTAATCCATCATAATTTCGCTCTACTAGACATATTGCTGGAAAAATTAATAAAGATAATATGAAAGTATATTGTTATGGGGCTACTAAGGGGGTTCAAAATATGATAAAATTAGAGTTCTAATCTCACATGTATTTATGTTAATAGGCAACATTTCCACTTGTAGTTATTTTAAATACTATCCAAGCTTGAAATAAGGAGAAAAATATACCGAAAAATCATAGGAACTGGTATAAAAGAAATTGTCAAAAGTAGTGCAGAAATACAACCTATGTTTATGATATATGTGTACCGAATTTTTGAACATTTTTCCTGCCTTTTTTAAGCCGTAAGACTTTTGTAATTAGCTTGCCATTAAGAACAGTGCCAAGACTCAGTTACCAATTATTTTGTTGTACATTAGACGCATTGCCTTTTACATTGGATGTAGGTCGCTTTATAGCGTTCAGGTAGACGGCCATCAAACCCAGGAGGGACAGGAATAGTAATATAATAGTTTGTCTATGTATGAAGTTATATTAAGTCTACGATTTTCTGGTCGGTTGAGGATTTTCTTAACGACTTGGATTTAATCATGCTTACAGTAATAGTAACAAAAAAAACACAATATCCTTCACGTTCTTCTTTAATTAGTTTTCTACGTTTGGGTAATATTTCAGTATAACTATAATAGTTATTAAAGATATGTTTTACTACATTGCTTAAATAGCTAAAATACATTAAACACAAAATACCGAGGTGATCAACTTAAGTTTTTCAAAGAGCTGTATTACTTTTAAAATACATACATTCACAGATGAAAAATACCAACAGGATCGATGTTCCTTGAATAGCCAAACTATGCAAATATTTCAAAAAGAAATGTCTTAACAATAAACACTTCTCACTTTTTATACGAGTACTTACAGTCGGTTTTTTAAAAAGCACTTATGGGTGTAGTGGATGGACCCTGGGCCACCTAACCATATTATTCAAATTCGTATAGCTGATACAATGCATAAATCTCGATTATTTGATGGCTTAAACAATTTTTTACGATCAACATTACAACTTACTTTCGGCTTAAACTGCGCCGTCATTTGGGAACTATACCCAGCATTATCAGGACCGACCTGTAGCTTCTCTGCTTTTATAAGCGTTTGCTCTAGAAGTTTAAGCCATATTTGTTTGTAGGCCCTGCCTGCCTATACAGGGCCGTATGCTCCTTGTCCGCCTCAAGGTTTAAATAATCTAAGCTCACGGTCCTGTTTAGGCAAGCAGGGCCTGTGGACAAATATTGCTCAAACTTCTACAGCAAATACATACTTGTAAAAGCAGACAAGCTACAGGTCGGTGCCTACCTGATAATACTGGATGTAGTTCCCAAATGACGACGCGGTCTAAAGTAAATTGTAATACTGACAGTTCGACAAACTGCGAAAGCCTCAGAGAATAAAATGGCTATATCCTTGTTATTTTAAATATAACACCCTATATATTTACATATGTTTGAAATTCGAATAAAATTCTGCAAACATATTTGAATTATTGTATTGTTTTGGTAATTTATTTTTTTTTTCCATTTTATATCCGTCAATTCACAATGTTTGCAAATTAGAAAAACAATATCTTGAACATCATCATCATCATCATCTGACATGGAGCTGACTCAAGGTCGATCAATCTAAAACTTCAAATGGAACAATATTCGCTAATATCGATTATCGAAAAAAAAAACTATATGAAATTGCACTTTAATCTGATAATACGATGTTAATAGAACTAAGTTATATAAAAAACAGAAATAACCTTTCAAGTGAACCTTTGCGGGTGTTGAACAGTATGTAGGGCCACACAAATGTTTTGCAGCAAGGCTCTCCTAAAGATAGAAATACGAACAGAGCATAATGAAATTTTGTAGAACAAAGAAGTAATTATACAGTATTACTTTCACATAATGAAAACAATTTATGCTATTTTAATGCTATTTTTCATATTTTTTTATTTATTAATAAATAAAGAAATATTCAGGATTATAGGTTACACAGCCTTGACCCAATGCGTTAAATTACACATTTTTAGTTTTTTTAGTAATATAAATATTTTTAAATGAGTAAATACAACGATAATTTTAATTTATCAGAGTGTTTGTTTTTCAAATAAATAACACGACATCCCGAGCCTCATATTGTAAAAATCTAAATCCCCCGCTGGCTTATATAAAAGAAACAGTAAGAAAAATAACATAAACAGGCGAGTGAGGTTTTCTACATAAACCACCTGTCACATCACGCCTTAATTTTTGCATCATATTCGAAACCATTTCAATGTTATTCATTGCTTAACATAACCTGTTCATACAAAAAATAACAATTATTCGTACTATCGGAAATTACAAAGCAATAAAAATATTCAATTTTAATTTAAAAAACGGCTATACTGTATGTGTACTAAAACAAGTGTGGCAAAATTATATCTATCAATTGTATTGTTATTTCTTGTAACTCTAAATTTTGATGAGAATTTATGCTGTTAATCATGTTATATTAAAAAATTAAGCCATTATTTATTTTCAGAAAATATTTAAAATTGTGTCTTTCTTCCTCTAAGTAATTCCATAGGGATTATGATCATTGTGTAAGTTTCAGTCTTTCGCATCTGCTAAGTGCTTAATAAATCTGAATGGATTCAAACCAAAGTTTTTCAAGATGTTTAATTTACCAAGTTGCCTTGAAGTGCCCAGCTACCACTGAGTTGCAGTTTTTGCAGGGGTGAAAGTAAGCCTGAACTTTCTGAAACGCCGTTCCAGTAAATGATTTCGAAACAGAACACAGCTGCGGTTTAAAATCATTAGCCAACAGAGAAAAATAATAGTTTATTTTTCGTAAATAATTTACAATAAAAAAAGGGAACCAAAATGAACACAAAATGAATTTTCAGTAAAATGTCTTCTTCTTCTTCTTCTGTGTATAGGCCAATGGCCTGTTAATTACCTGCAATGGAGTAGATTCTGTAAGCCCTCTTTGCACGTATGTCGGGCAGGAGGCTAACCTAACCCGTCGAACAGAGAAGAGAAGTTCCACTACAAGGTTAACGATTGTCAAAGATGTTTGTAAGATAACCGGGACCGACGGTTTACGTACCCTCCGAAGCACGACCGGTTGCATATGCCACTATATTGGTCCGCCCATCTAAATACTGACCGCGCGGATTGTGCTGGACTACGAATACCGTTTGACCGGCGTCCGCAGCGCTCCGCTATGCAACCGATATAATGTATGCTCCTTCTATACCCGTCTGATAATGGATAGCAGGCGCCCGGAGGTAGAAGTACAGTCAGCACACTTCCGTTTCACATGACACTGACGTGTACGTTACAAGCTTGTTGTGTTTCGTTTTATTTTGAAGCGCTCAACCGATTACTTTCCCTTAAGACATTTTTTTCTACTTTCACGCCTAAACGTTTGTTCCGTAGTCAGAAAACTAATAATTTACAAATTTACTAGGTGTATAAAGAAGGCAAGCTACTTTTAAAGAATGCACACGTCACACACCAGACCGCTTTCTTTGGATAAAAAGGTTTTAGGAAGGCCGAAGATGAAAATATAGAATTGGTATACCTTTCCAAAGATTTTAGCTAAATGAACAATGTATAAAACATTATGAAACGCTCTCGTTTGATAAAGACATACCGACTGAGAATCTTTATAATAACACATATAGAAGAATCCTCAATAGACAATATAGAAAGCAAGAAATTGTAAAAACTGAGAAAGATGAAGAATAGGAAAGCAGCAGGTCTGATGGTATAAATATGGAACTTCTGAAATATAGAGGTACCCAATAACTAAGAATTCACATGTTTAATGTGTGTTGAAAACAAAGAACTATTCCAAACAACTGGTTAAAATCAAAAAATATTTTACTACTCAAGGAAGGAGATCAAAGTAAAACTGATAATTACAGAGGGATAAGCTTGCTGAACTCTATGTATAAAGTAGGTATATGCCACAATACTAAACAGAAGGTTAGGAACTATATCAGATAACCTACTCTTAGAGGAACAAATGAGATTTAGAAAGGGTTACTTCTGCACTGATGCAGTTTTACTATAAAACAGATAATAGAGAAAAGAAGAGAACACAATTTGGAAACACATACGGCCTTCATAGATCTCGAAGAGGCATTTGATAACGTAAGCTCTGGGAAATAATGGAAAGAAAAAGTTACCCACATCACCTAATAAAAGCTGCAAGTCTATATCAAGCCTCTAGCATCAATTTAAAGTTAGAAGGTAAAACATCTTAAGATATCAATACTAATAAAGGAGTAAGACAAGGGCGTTGTATTTCACCGTCAATATTTAATATATACGTTGACAATATTATTCGACAATGAAAGTTAAACGCAGATTCAGGAATAGAACTGCAGAATGATATTAATGGAAATGTAATATTATATGCTGTTGACGCAGTAATAATCCAGGATAGTGAAGATATATTACAAAGATTAGTGTACCCCCTAAATAACATATGTGCAAATTATGGTCTAAATTAACCAAATTCAGAAGAATATGCGGAACTATTCACAGGCACCTAAAACATCAAACACGAATTGACACCAGACTCAAATTCTATAAAACAATTGCAGTGTCCACACTACTTTATAGCAGTGAGAGTTGGACAACGACAAAACGGGATGAATCTAAAATCCAAGCTAGTGAAATGAAGTTCTTGAGCAACAAGAGGGCGTACCAGATTGGATATGATTAGAAAAGAAGAAATAAGAGCAGAACTTCAAATATATAATTTAAGAGAAAAAATCACCGAAAAAAAGTTAACTGGTGTGAACATTTACTAAGGATGCCAAGAGAACGATTACCGCAAGCAGCAAGAACATACCAACCGAGAGCAAGAAGAGACAGAGGAAGACCGAGGCAAAGATGGTTGCGGGAGCAGGCTATTTAGTCTAATCCTTGCACTGAAGAAGAAGAAGAAAATCCGTGCTTAACTATATATTTCATTTTAGGTTATGATGGATAAATTTGTATTTCCTATGTATTAGAAGTATCTTTTCATTGCGATGAAATTCACACAATACGTACAATATCCTCACCATCATCATTGACAGCCTTTTTGTCCCACTGCTGGGCATCGGCCTCTTCTCTGTCACGTATTTCTCCTCAGAGCCAAAGTAGAAACACGTGGGACCTACAGTTTAACATCGAATCCGTACGACAGAAATTCCAGAGAAGGTTTTTAGCATTAAGATCCCACGGTTGCAAGGCGGATTGGGAAATTGTGTATGGTGGGTTGCAGACAAGATTTGTATAAATCTGCATAGTAATGTTTAGGTTTCGAACCCAAGCCATCGACGTTTTACTCAGAAAGCAAGCGCTCTACCAACTGAGCTACTACCACACTATACGTACAATATGCATTCTCTTAAATCTATTCAATTAATTTGCTACGCAATTCCTTTTTTTACAATGAATATTGATATTTTTTTAAATATATTACTTTTTCTACTGTCTATAAATCAATGGCCTGTTAATTACCCGCAATGAGTAAGTTCTATGAGCCCCCTTTACATGTATGCCGGACAGGAAGCTAACCTAATCCGCCCAGGCAGAAGAGAAGTTCTACCATGTAGGTTTACGGTTGCCAACCGAGTCCGACGACTCTACTTGCACTCCAAAGCACGACCAGTTACATTTGCCACTATCCTGTTCCATCCATCCCCATACTAACCAGCGCGGATTGTTCTGCACTACAAATACCATTTGTCCACAGTGCTTAGTTATGCAACCAGCAAAAACTGCAATGCAGTGATAGCTAGACTCCCCCGAGGCATCCAGAATTGTTTGACAGCACCGTTTGCTCGTGCTGTATTTCTAGTGGTCTTTGCCTTTTCTTCTTTTCTTTTGGGAATGCGCTTCCACTCCACTTTCGTTTTTCTTATGTCGTGGTCAAATGATGAAGCTGCTACTGTTCAATATCGTGCCATATATCCATTCGTATTTGTAACAATGATATGTCTTAGAGAGCTACAAATGTATCTTGCCCTCCTTTCTAACCTGTATTATTAAAAATTGGCAAAGGAAAATACAGAAAGGGCTATATCTACAGTAACTTCCATCCAACAAAACAACTCAGCTTCTTCGGAATATGAAACCTACAAAACGTATACGGCCATATTTAAGTACGGGGTCGGCGCTATAACTTCGGGCTTTCGGGAGTTAACTTTCGTGAAGTTATTAAATCCGGTGTGTGGAGTGTACATTTACAGTTTTACACGCAGTCTGGAGCAGCGGCAAATGCGGCGACATAAATTATTACGGCCACATCAAAGCCAGGCCAAGTTTCAGGCGTTTTGTTTTAGCCTGGCCGGTCTGTATTAGCGACTCCGGCAATGTCAACACGTGTTAGATCATGCATCACGGCTCTTCTTTGAGCCAACTTTATTAGCGGGATAGATTTGTTATGAAAATTTATGATCCAGTAAAGTCTCTTAGCTATTCTAATTAGTTTTCCCTATTATATCAGTTGGTTGGCTCTTTTGTCAACTTCACCGACGCTTCTGACAAAAAGCCCTAGGGAATTTATCTACGTCCCGAATTATGAACATTACCATGTTTACGTTGTGCATTTATCATCGTGCTTAGCCAAATTAGAATTAATTTAGCAGTGGCAATTGGAATTAAAAATGCGCGAATAGTTTTGCTTCCCGGCTAGCTTGTCGTATTTTCGCCACAGAAACAATTTGGAAACTTACACTTACACGTAAACTTAACAAAAGTCATTTTGGATGGAAAAATCGCAAAGTTCCCGTACATGTTTGTCAAAGTTAAACCCATTTATTCAGTTACAATGTATACTACATGCGTAAACTATTTTCCTTGTATATATCTACAACCCTGCGCTTATACATGCGAACATAAAACTGGTAGTAAATTATTTTTTTTTATTATTATACGCTATGTGTTGGAAGACAACCAACATTTCTATCTGAAATCTTTTTATCGCTCCTTTAACTAAATGGGCTGGAACTTTCTAGACTCCATTTTCCTTAAAGTTAATTTACAACGCTTTAAATATTTTACATCATTATCACAGCAGCACTTTAATTTTTAAAAGTTATGGATCAACTAATAATAGTTAACTTTGTCACAAACTATTTCGTGACAAAAAAATTTTTGCAGCATTATGAGTTAAGATATTTCAATAAATAAGACACAATAGTGTATAAACACTATACTGATATAGGATTAAGTTTAATTTGATATTGTTAGAAATTAATATATTATAAAATTTAGAAAATTCGTTTTTCCTTACTTCGGTCAAATTCATATTAATTAATAAATGTAATGCAGTATGACTCAATATAAAGTATACCGAAATTACAAGCTTTTTGTTACAGATACTTTGAACAAAGTGAAATATAATTATATGTCAAAATAATATAAAATAATAAAATAATATTACATATTTGCCCTAAAGACTGGTATAATAATTATATCGATCATGATTTGAAATACTTTATTGTTGAGTCCTATTTCTGCTCATACAGAGTTGGAGCTAGTTTACAGTTTGTTTTTACCAAGTTTGAAGAACGCCTTATCAAACGGTCTCCAAGAAAGCTCAACATTTGGGAGGGACGCGGGATCGAACCTGGCCAAGGTTGGCGAGATTTTTCTAGCGGGTAAAAATCTGAAAATGCGCCTTCTGTCGGATAAGAAGTAAACCGTAAGTCCCGTACCACTGCGGTGTGATACGTTAAAAATCACTACTGGAGTTGGAATTATCCCAGATAAACAAAATTCTTAGTTAGGGTGTACAATGGACCGAATGTGGCCTAAGTGTATAGAGATGCTTGGAAAACCGCGTCCTAGATCTCGCTCTTTCAAATCATCATCATCATCATCAAAGGTAGTTCTAATGAGGAGAACCTCTAGAAACAATGAAAATGTTGGTAAGATATTGGACAACATTTTGCATTCTCCTGAGGAAGGTTGACGACGGATTGTAAAAAAACTTTCTTTAAGTAGATCGACAATCCAACGAGCTGCGAAGGAACTTAGTTAGGACCTTACACCTATCATATTCAAATGACTAATAAACTAAGGGTAGCTAATAAACGCAGAAAAGTGTAATATTGTGCTAGAACTTGGGATATGGTTCACGTATCCAAATTTTTCTTAGAAATATCTGGTTTTCTGATTAATCCCGTATAATGTTATGTGGCTAAGTAAATAAACAAACAACATTATTGTTGGGTTTTGAAAAACCACGAGAATTTGTTGGCAAACCTTAGTATAAATAATTGAAAGATAATATTCACCGTCATAAATGAAACTCTACATAATGTTTCTAGAGCAATGTTTAACAAACTTCAAGAGCGTTATGACTAGAGTTGGGTAAATACATATTTGCATATCTTTTCCTATTGAGAATATGTGTTAATATTACGTGTATACACGTTGTTTAATGTTTAGATTCACAAAAAGTAAATACATTTTTGCATATATTACTACTTTACGGCATGTGGCATATGTTCGTGCAAATTTTTTATTTTAAGTGCATGAAAATGCATATTCTAGCAAAATAAATTAAAAAATAATATATCAAAGACATTTTTTTAAAATGAGTGTTCTATAATTTCTTACGGGGAAATAACTTCATATTTCCTAAATATCTGACAACAAAAAGTTCAGGCAAACGACAGATTTATCTTAGGACAAAAACGGTATTGGTTGGGTAGGTACGTAGATATTCAGTGCACATTTCTTGGCAAATAGTACGTATTTGGGAATTTTGTAAATTCTTAGAAGATATCGTTATTGTGTATTTAGGACTTACCAAATTTTAAAAAAATAGAAGGCAAACTTTGAAATTGGATTGTGGTCGGCGTTTTGGACGAGGCTCGTACTTGCGTTACAGGGCATTTCGCCGAATGACCAAAACGCTGACTTGGTTCGTGGTCGGCGTTTTGGACAAGGCTCATAGGTGCGTTCGTGGATATTTTGCCGAACTGCCAAAACGCCGAATCGATAAGCAGTCGGCGTTTTCAGTCAAATACAAATTTAGATTCGTATTCGGCACCGACGGCATGTTCACGAATGATGTGACGTCGTTTAGCGCCGTTCGGCGTTTTGGACGCGAGTCGGCGTTTTGGTCATCAACACCAATCGGCGTTTTGGACGTGGTCCGCGGAATGGGAGTCGACGTTTTGGGCGAAATATAGATTCGGAGTTTTGGGCATTCGACGTTTTGGACAGGCAGATTAAATTTCATTTTGTTATTTGATATTATCATCAGTCATGGGATTTAAGAATAAAATTAGAGATTAAAATGTAATATTGCAAAGAAATCGGCAAAGCTCCCCTCAATTAGTTGCCATATCCTCTAAGCTCTAGCTTGCTTTGGAATGAAACTGAAAGAATTTTGCATTTATTATCAAAACGTACGAGGTTTGCGAACGAAAACACATACTTTCTTTAAAAATATAACAGCTGTTGAGTATGATATTATTACATTAAGGGAGACCTGGCTAGATTCAGATATCTGCGACGCGGAATTGTTTGATAATCGGTACAACGTGTGCAGATGTGATAGGGACAAAATACTTACTGCTAAGAGTCGTGGAGGAGGAGTTTTGATAGCGATACATAAACGTCATAAATCAAAATTAATTATTAATAGTAATATAATTGAGTCAGTAACTATTGAAACTAAACTTTACAATAAAAATATGCTAATTACTTTGCCCTATTTTCCGCCGCGTACTCCCAGTCAAAAATATTGACACTTCTTTGAAGAATTTGAAAATAGAGTTGAATTCTTGGGAAAACACGTAATTGTTCTAGGTGATTTTAACATATCAAAAATTGATGGAATAGATTGTAATTTGGCAAATGGCAATGAACTTTTGAAAACACTAGAAGCATTTATAAATTTGTTAGATGCCAAACTATGCAACAATATTAAAAATGTACAAGGTAAAACGTTGGATCTAGTAATAAGTAGAATATTAACGTACTACAAATACAAAAAGAAATCGACCCACTTGTTCCACTGGATGACTATCATCCAGCTATTGTTATATCTACAACATACTACACTAACAAATATTTTACACCCGATTTAAATAACAGTTACAATTTTAAAAAGGCAGATTTTTTGGCACTATACGGTTATTTAAAAAATACATATTGGAATGTTTTGAACACTTTCGCAGATGTTAATGAAGCTACGGATATCCGATATGGTTTACGAAGAAAATTAAAAGTGATTTAAGGCAGAAGCCATATCATCACAAACACAGAAATAAATCGATTTTTCATTCGCAAGAATTTAAAAGACTAAGAAAGTTATATAAAAGAAATATTTCTGCTGCTTATCAAAATTATATAGAATCTGTTAAATTAGAAATTAACGAAAATGTAAATAAATTTTGGAATTATGTAAATAATAAGAAAAGAAATAGGAATGCGGAACAAAATTATAATTACCGATGATTAAATTATTCAAATAATGCAGATGTGGTAGAATGCTTCGCTAATTATTTTGCTTCTGTTTGTAATAATACTTCAAACTATAATATTACTAAGCTTTTATCGGAGTCCAGTTATGGTACAAACGATCTATTTACATTGGATGCGGTTGAGGTAGAAGAAGTCGGTAGATTGCTTATAGCTACATTGTTTAATTTGTCACTAAAAACAAATACTTTTCCAGAAAAATGGAAAATTGCCCAAGTAACTCCGATACATAAATCTGGTAGTAAATGCGATGTTGAACATTATAGACCAGTGTCAATATTATCAGTATCAGCTAAAATTTTTGAAAAACTTATTTATCAAAAATTGTGGTATCATTTGAAAAATTAGATATCCTTCGATCAACACGGATTTATGAGAGGACTATCTATTGATACCAATCTGATAGCATTTGTTGATTTCGTTAGTGAAACTCTGGATAAGGGGGAGCAAGTAGATGTTATTTATACAGATTTTGCTAAGGCTTTTGACAAAGTTGATCATGCCATTCTTCTACAGAAATTGCATCCATGTGGGTGTAGTCTAAATTTAATACAGTTTTTTGGATCGTATCTGCAGAATAGATTTCAGTTCGTGAAACTAAATGGAATGCTATCTGAAAAATACATAACACCATCTCGCTTACCACAGGGTAATAATTCAGGCCATTGTTATTTCTCATATTTATAAACGATTTGCCTGACTCGATAGAATACTCTAAAATTTTGCTATTTGCTGATGATTTGAAAATATTTAAATAACTTAAAAATTCGGATGAGTGCGATTGATTTCAAGAAGATCTCGACTCAGTTGTAAAATGTAGTTTTAATCTTTATTTCAACGTCAGCAAGCGCAAAATTATGACATTTTCTTTGAGAATTAATTACATTTCTTCAGGATATAAAATTAATCAAGAAGATTTAAAATGCGTACACAATAATCGAGACTTAGGGGTGTTATTTATTTCTAATTTGAAATGGGATACTCACATAGATCACATTGTAAATATGTCACTTAAAAATCTAGGGTTTTTAATGAGAAATACGTATGAATTTAACACCATCAAATCAATTCAAATACTTTATAATTCGATAGTAAGATCAAAATTAGAATTTCCTTGCAGGGTATGGAATCCTGGTACCACGCAACATCAAAATAAAATTGACGCGGTTCAAAATAAATTTTTGAAGTACATTTATTATAAGCGCCATAAGAAATATCCACGATATGATGAGTATCATAATATGAGATGTGATTTCAAGATTCTCAAATTAAATTAAAAACGTGAACTGTCGCTTTTCATCTATAAACTAATTAATAACAGAATCGATTGTCCTGTATTACTGCCAATGGTTAAATTTTATACTCCAGCTATTAGAAGCAGACCGCGTGATTTATTTTACTTGCCGTTTTGCAGAACTAACATTCGATCAAACTCTTCCATAATAAAAATGTTGAATATAACTAATAGGGTGTTATTTAATACAGATACGAATATTTTTGATACATCAGAAAATTCTTTCAAAAAGGTTTTATTAAATATGTATAAGGAAAGGTATAGTTGGATGTTGAAGGTGCTTGCAGTTCGTTCGTTTGTGTAAATTTTTCTTTTCTTTTTTTTCTGTATGTATATATGTAAGCAGGGTTGTAATTGGGCCTGCGCCCGTTTCTAGTGTGAGTTAAATAAATTAACAAATTCAATTAAAATTAAATTAAATAATCTAAACACACGGCCCTGTTTAAACAGGCCTACGAACAAATATTGCTCAAACTTCTAATGCAAATACTTGCAGAGGCAGACAAGCTACAGGTCGGGCCTTACCTGATAATGCTGGGTGTAGTTCCCAAATGTAAACATAAAAAATCATTACTCTACAAGCAAGCAAAGTTTATGCAAATTTTATCTCGGTGTGCTTATGACCAAACACACACGTAGTGTACATTTTTCCGCCAAACAGGAGACACTACGTATGCGGCTGCTATCACTTACACATGTGCGGATTCGTAACATTAAACGAACGTATTTAGACTAGATTTACATTACAAACTTAAATATATTTAGTTAATTTGTAACGTTGAAGGTTCACTATTTTATAAGCTTTAACGATTTTATTATTCTCTAACGTAGATAAAAAGCCCATTTTCCTGACAAGCGTAGGTTGAAAATGAATCCGTCTATTGTACACTGCATAACAGTGAAAGAATTTATAAAATCGAGTCAGATAGGTCGTAATAAGAATCGGGTCCAAGATCATACCATATATCACGTTGCGTCTCTAGTCGCTGTCAAAGGTTATCCGAGTGACTGATAACAAGTTGTGCTCCGGTGCCGATGAGTAGCATCTTCAAGCCTCACTGAATATCAATAGGCTGTGCACCACTTCACATGTAGTATTGTGTTATTTGACAGTTATTATAAAAACAACCACTTTTCATTCGTTTTAAATATGTTTACAAAAATGCCGCCAAAATAAATAGCCCAAAGAAATAGTTTCGGGTGACATAAGCAGCACACGCTTCTTTAGGAGTTTGAGGCTTCTCCGGTGTTTATTGTTGGTGTTAGATAACATTTTATTGTTTGTGATTGGCCGTTAAAAAAAGGAAATTAAAATTTGCAGGAATGAGGAAATTTCAAATGTAGGACAGTGTGGATAAGTTTGTTATCAAAACCCTAATACGGATTTGCTAATCATCGTTTTTTTTTTATAAACTTGTTTTTTTTTATAAACTTGTGTTGTAATTCTGAGTACTGTTTGTAATCTTCCATTTTGTGTTATTGAAATATAATAAATTTCATATTGCGCAGTGTGGAATGTTACATTTAAACATGTAGGTTTTACCAAGAGTAGCTTCATTCTTTTAGAAATAAGATCAATATATTATTTAAAAATAATTTCAAAAAGATGCGTCTACTGCCCTAAAATGCTTGCTTAGGGCCTAGAAGAAGTAATCGATTTTATGTTTACAGTTATAATTATGAATAGAAATTTTCTGATACTATGAGATTTTGAATATTTTTTTGTATCTACTGTTATACTTTTTTATGTACATTTCTGTATTTTTACGTTTTTCCCATTTTGCGGCAGTAAGCGTTCAAAAAAATATAGCGGCATTTCGAGAAGCTGTAGAAATTATATTTGTATCTAGATATTACAACGGAAATTCAACATGATAATTTAAAATTCTGTAAAAGTTTTATTCAAATGTTCCACAAGCTTCTAACATAATAAACAATGTACATCACTAGCGGTACACACACCATTAAACTTCACACAGTAATCATCACTAATACCAAATGCAACTAAAGTCCAGAGGCGCCCTAATAATAATATTTAATTCTGCACATCCCGCCCTAGTATCTTCAAAGGTTGATTGTGTTCGTTGCGTTTAGCTACCTGTGATACGACTAAATTTGTAAGTTGCTATTCGTTTAATTGCGCATTTACGTGTGGATATAGTTGCTAAAGTACTTTCGTTTTTATACTATTGGAATCATGGGCGACTGTGATTAAATTTATTTCCAGAGTGACAGCAATTTAAAAAATATTATATCGTTAAGGTTAAACTTCATGTGGTGGTAGCCCAGTTGGCAGAACGCTGGATTTCTAAGAAAGACGTCAATTATATTTTACGTTCAATTTCCTCGTATTACAACGCAGCATATAAAGAGCATATTCTGAAGCCCACCATACACCATTTCCTAATCCGGTAGGCAACCGTGGGGTATTAATGTTAACAATTTTCTACGAAATTTATACAGTTCGGATTCGACGTTAAACTGTAAGGCCCCCATATCGCTACCAGCAGTGGGACGAAAAGGCTGTTGAAGGTTACGCTTTAATTTAATTTGTCTGAACAGTAGCGGAAACAACTACTTTAATAGGAGCTGGTCTATAGCCAGTTACTTTTCATAATTTACATTTTAGTATGTACGTTTTCAATATTGATAAATGTATAGGTTGTTTCATAAATTTTGCGTTAGTTGATTTACCGAGTTATTATTAACTGGCGAGAAAACATGTTTTCGTTATAATGATGCAGTTTCCGACGGCTAATGTTTTGGACCAACAAAACAAGAGGGCCGACTTCCAATTTTGAATATTACCAGGAATGTCGTAGTCAGTGGCGGCTAGAGCAACATTATTTTGATTTCTGTTAATGAAGCATCCTATATTTTTTCTGTTAATTCGATTACATGAAATTTCTTCTGTAAGACACTATAATACAACTGTCTACCTAAAGTTGATAATAAAGCAGATATGTATTTGTAATTGAAATAACTTGAAATAATTAATTAAGAGGTTGGAAGACCATAAATGGATGAAGATGGTAAGGCAGCTTAGGCCTAGAAAAGAAAAAGGTTTTCGAGGAAGAACTTCCATAAGATGGATCAACGGCATTAAACTACAACTGAATACAAAAGCCGAAACTGAGTCACTTCTTTTTAAACGTATGTTTTTCAATGGATAACAATAATCTGTATATTTAAAATACGAACACGAAGGCATCTTTTGCGTTAGGTTTAAATTTGTTTAGCGCCATTTAACAAGTTCATAGGTTTTTCTTCCAATGCTTGACACAGACAATGACAGGATCATATTCCTTCTCTCTTGACTTAAACCTTAAACCTAAACAGCAATAAACATCTGTGCATTTACTTTTAGCACCAAAAAGTAGCATACGAATTAAGTGATTGGATTTTTCAGAAATCTTATGCATTGCCAGAAATGGGTTAACGGGTATATCAATCAGTCTAGAAAATCCAAATCTAATGTAACCTTTGTCGTATGCAATCCATGGTATTCTTTTTTTTATCTTACATCATCATCATCATCATCATCATCTGACATGGAGCTGACTCGAAGGCCAAAATAAAAGGCAACTGACAATATGTTTCTATTCGAGATATAGTAGTTTATTTAAGTTGTGACAACTTCGTCGCCGCTTATTCCGCGTAACAACTACTGGTTACAAACTCTTGGCACTGTATTGATTTAAGAAAATTAGTTAAATGTGTATATATATATATATTGCTATGTATTATTAATAATAATAAGTAATTCAATAGCCCCACCTTGACAAGCCAAAAAGACAAATTAAAATGAATTGTTTGTTAATCGAAGAAATTGATTTCCAATTAACATCAGCATATATTATAATAACAGAGGGTTCAGGGTTCTAATAAACATATTAGTTTCGTGGCCTCTCCAAAGATAGCTAGCAAATCACAATAATGAGTAAAACAAATACAAATATAAATCAATTGTGAACTTATCTTCAATCTTCTAATTGTTGAACGGACCTGACATCTTGATTCCTTCAAAACTGCCAACGGTGGCAATTTTGCGCCCTTTTATTCTGATGTTTCATCTCGACACGTTGCTGACTGGAACCAGGATTGTTGATGATACGGTTCTTACAACTTTTGTTAGTTAAAAGTTGTTAAAATCCAATGAAATACTCCAATAACTTTTGTTTAAGTGTATTAAACAGATCAGGTAACTAGCTTTGTTAATTAATATTTTAATTCAATCAAGATTGCTTTTGATGAATTATAACTATATTTATATTTCAGGAACGTTGAAAATAATCAACACAATTCGAACTCACAACTCCAGGTTAGTTTTATTTTTATAAATTAAACACTTTCGCAGTTTTAACTTAGATAAGATTTATTAATCTTTCCAACACATGACAATCACATCACATACATATACTTCTTCAAAGTCAAATAACAATGTTGACATAACTTAACCTCAAAATATTCAACTTTATAAAACAACAAACTTGGCTACGCCTTAAAATTGGCCAAATTGAACCTTAATGGTATAATATTTATAATTTTAGAGCACACCAAAAAACGTATTGATACTTCAAGTGCTTTGAATAGACTAAAATCCCATATTTCCCACAAAATCCTTCTTAAACTTAAAAATGTACCAATCAGGACACAGAAAACATTCGCTAAAATCTACAGCTGACTGGAAACATTACAAAACTGTTAATAACAAGATTAAAACAATAAATTTCAACAAACAAAGTTCATATTTATAATCTACATAAAATTTAGAAACTTTTGATGCAATTAAACCATGATTTGAGACAAAAAATATGCACGTAGTAAAAATATTAATTTTATACAAATTTCACTTTAAACTTCTCAAAATCATTATAAACATAAACATAAATCACTAACAAATGTACAAAAATACAAATACATCCTTCACATATATTATTAATAACATAAATAAGCAAAATTCAAAAATAACCTCAACAATCTAATAATTCCCTCTAATTTTATGTAATTAAACAAAATAATTCTGAATAACAAAACTGCTTCAATCCTTCCTTTATACAATAAAAAATTAAATTAAAACCATAATAACTCTTTCAATACAAATTAAACCCTGTACACACAAATAAATAAGATGTCAAAATACAACAATACAAGAATCTACATTTTAGGGCTCCCAACTTTGCCCAGGACAACCCAAAACATTGTCTACTCCGCACATAGGCATCCATATCATCATTCCCTAAAGAATATCCACCAACACATCACTTTGAGTCCAAGTAAGGCACTACGTAGCACATTCCGAAGATTGTAAACTACCTTTTACATTAATCAGATATACATTCATCATTTTTAATCATCATTACTTTTACTATAACATAGTTTACATAATATTCAGGCTAATTACATTCAATTTCAGGTAGAATATGGATTCTCCTTCAAAAATAGTATCCTTTTCAATATATAATATGTGTTACGAAGCAAAAATCACATCGTCTCAGTATAGTTTAGAATTATTACCTAATTTAGGGTAAATAACATACAATATATATATATATATATATATATATGTGTGTGTGTGTGTGTATATACGAGGTGTTAGTTGAAACCCATCTTTGCTTTATAAAATATTTATTCAACAATTTCATTACAAATAATTACAGTCACAGTTAAGGCACCTATCCCATTGTTTTACTAACCGACGTATACCCTGCTCATAAAATTCTTGTGGCTGCTGATTGAAGAATTCTTCCACAGCTATCTGTACTTCTGCGTCAGACTCAAAATGCCGACCTTTTAACGCCTTTTTCAGCGGTCCAAAAATATGGAAATCGCAAGGCGATAGATCCGGGATATAAGGTGGATGCTCTAAAACTCTCTATTTCTTTCGTTGAAGGTTTTCTTCTACCACATTACCAATATAAGGCGTAGCATTGTCATGCAGCAGAATGATCCCACGCTTAAGTTTTCCTGGACGTTTCCGTCTAATTGCTTGATGAAGCGTTTTCAAAATTGGATTGTACAAATTTGCATTGACATTTACTCCAAGTCCCTTAAACTCTATCAACAAGGCTCCTTCATGGTCGAAAGAAATTGTTAACATCACCTTGCCTGCAGAAGGTTGTTCTTTAAACTTCTTCGGTTGTGGTGAACTTGAATGTTTCCACTGCTTGGACGATAACTTACTGGATGGCTCCCAGTAATGCACCAAGTTTCGTGATCAGCAACTACTGACAGAAGAAAGTCATCACCGTTTTGCTCATAGTTTGTGAGGTGTTGCAGAGATAATCCCATTCGTAAGTATTTTTGTCCATTAGACCCAGATTACGAACAATACTATGGACAGATCCTACACTCGCACTTGAAATTTCTCTAATTGAAGTTTGGCGAAATTCTTTAATAAGGCCTTCCAAACTTCCTTGATCAATGAAAGCGTTTTTGGCAAATGCTTTCACTTCTGTCCGTCTTGGGACGATCCAAGAATGTCACCTCTAACGTCGCAATACGAATGCCATATTGTTTCATGTTAATGCAGTACAGGGTGCACTTGGTGGCGGCTAATCCATGGTCCCTTCTTTTCCATTCTTAAATTTTTGCACCATTCCTTCACAGTTGGGTACGCAGTACATGCATATCCAGACACTGCTTGCATTCGCGTATAAATTTGCAATGGCTGCACACCCTCAACGCATAACTATTGTAGCTGTAGCTGTAGCTGATCAAAACTATACGGATTTTCAACAACAAACGCCATTTCAAAATCGAAGTTTTAAAAGTCAGAATGAAATTCAAACGCCAGAAACTTCAATTTTGTATCAAAAACTCTTATAATCTTGCGACCTTTACATTTTATTACTATGTTGGATATGTTGTCTACTCATTTAAAGAAACAGTATACGGTAATGTCACATTTTAATGTAGCTACGATAACAATCTCTTGCCGATTTAACAGTTACATTAATTAATAGGTACTAGCATTGGCATTGCGTTTTGCTTGTTAAAACCCAAGGCTGTGTTTAGGTTTAGATTCCTAAACATCGCTTTTAATGCAGGCTGTTATTTATTTGTATGTAGATTTAAAATGCCTGATCTAACCTTGAACCAACGTTACCATCAAAGCTGCCCTAAATATCTAATACTAAAAGTATCTATTGTAAACATTTGATGATAAATTTACTACAACTGCAAAGAAAATCATGTATTTACTAACTAATTGTATTAGTCAGTGAAACAATTTTAGGTACTATTACATATACATCAGATTTTTCACTGACAAGTTGATAAGTGTTTACGATTTCTATAATTTATTAACTATTGGATTTTAAGACCAATTTGTTGCAGAAGAAAAGTTAATAAAATTCTTAAGCTCAGACATTGAAATTTAAATAACATAAATGCAATAACTTACGGGAAAGCGTTTAACAAACGCAGAATAATAAGAAAAAATAAAAAGACATAAAAAAGTCAACGATACAGAAAAAGAAATTATCAATTGACAAGTTTGAATAGAAAAGGAAATACGATGTCAATATGGCTTTTTTAAATTCCCACTCGTTTAGGATCATTATAAGCGCATCCGGGAAATGCTTCAACAGGTCAAGGCCAGATAAGAAAATCCGCATTGTAAACCAAGTAAATCATTAAATTAAATAATTTATTACTTATAGTTTCAGTTAAATTTCAAACTGCCATAACCTTAAGTTAAAACTAAATAATCAATTTTACTTGTAGAAAATTTACAAGCGTGTAGGTTTTCTATCCAGCGCGTGTAAAATTTGGATAATTATAAAATGTTGATAATGACTATGTATAAAATGTGACAAGTGTATAAGCGCAAACGCTTTAGTGTACAATTTAATTCACATAGTACGAAGTTTCAAATTTTCATAGCATATCAATTTTACATAAAAATTGAATTATCTTGAAAATGCTTAAGGTTTATCTACTTTTAAGAAGAGTATCATTTTTAGGTGTTTTTGCATACCAAATAAGATTATTTTGTAAAAAATTAAATAACGTAAATTCTTCATCTCATCTCATCTCATCTTCGGTCCATTTCTGGACATAGACCTCCCTCATTCTTCGCCATTTGTCTCTATTTTGTGCCTTTCCGATCCACATGAGTCCGGCAGATCTTTTTACATCGTCCGTCCATCGCATTGGGGGGCGTCCTCTAGATCTCTTCCCCAAGTAGGGCCTCCATTTCAGGATTGTATTGGTCCACCTTTCGCCCTTATATATTTTATCTATGTTGACCAGTTGGTATAATTTTTATTTATTACAACATTACGTTCATAAATTGTTAAATATCCAATGTGAAATGTCTGCATTTTCCTTTAACTAACCATATTCTACGCAAGTTTTCGGAACAGGGCCTATATTGATATGGTTTTCCTTGCTTAAAATTACTTGAATAAACACCTTTGAAATGTAACAGACTCTTCCTAAATAGCTGATATAAATTTAATAAGAAGGAAAAATTGTAATGGTTCAAAATGATTAAATACTGATGATATTAAGGAAAAGAGAAGGCAGAATATATTATAATACTAATCAAAAACTGCACAATATTAATCAAAATCTAAGGAACACAATTATAATTAATTAGTTCATAGATATGTTGTGGAAGTATACATAATTCTGTTATTACAAACATACAGACATTTACCGTTTTTGCAAATTAATCGTATCCTAGAGGTCATGCCGCATCATCAGAATGAGTATATTAAAAAAATGTACGTTCGTAATTAGTTTAAACCATTATTTATAACTTCAGCATGATTACCGACTGCACTTGTTGATATCTACATGATATCACATTGGCGCACAATCTCTTCAGGACGTTGAACAGTAAGTCAAACTAGTGAAATGCGAAGACAAAATTTAATTTGGAGCACGACGTAAAAGATATGAAATATGACAGATCAAAGTTTTGTATATCGCTACTTTTATTTATGTAGCTTTCCGTAGGTTATATATGTTAAAACAAAGTATTTCAGATGTTTACAACAAGGTAATTTTGCAAACATTGGCATTAGAGCTTCAATAATGTTTAAAAATTATACGTTAAACGCATTTTTACTCAGAGTTGATACATTTTTGGATAGGGTTATTTTAACCACTAGTTTAACTAATTTAAAAAGTTCTCGGTAAATTGCTTGTCAACTTTAACTTTGGCTGTCTGACTACAGTATAGACAAGAAATAATTTCTATATTGCGGCTGCCTATATTCTCGTTATTTAGGATCTCCATTAATTTGCCGTGTTGGACCTTATCAAAGGCCTTCTGCAAGTTTACAAAGCACAAATAGATGTCGTGAGCACATTTAAACCAAATAAGGCCTCGCTTGTGCTCATACCATTCCTAAAACCAAAATGTGTGCCACTTATCTCATTTCCAGAGTTTTAACAACTCTGCCATGTATAATTTTCAAGAACACATTAAGTGATTTAAGTGATCAAAGTGATTTCATTAACGAAAACTATATAAGCTTTCAAGCTAATCCAGTTGTCTCTAAATAATGCTGCTTAAAGATGTGGTTGATACGATTTCAACAACATCAGTACTATTATAAGAAGGCCATGAGTATCACACTTTTTTCTCAGTTATACATTTTTTCTACTTTAATTATCTTACAGTAATAATTAATGTTTTTTCCTTATGTACGAGGGCGGATCATCATTTATTGTCCCTGATAGAGAAGCAAATGACTTAGACATTTCAAACAACTTTATTTCTCAACATAATCTCCTAAAAGGTTAACACACTTAGTATAAAGATGATGCAGAACTTGAATGCCTTTAGAAAAAAAAACTCTTTTTATGAATTGTAAACCACTCATTCACAGCAGCCATCACCTCTTCATCGTCTGAAAAATGGGTTCTCCGAAGATGTTCTTTTAATTTGGAGAACAGGTGTGTCACTGGGGATCAAATCTGGCGAATACAGGGATTGTTCTAAAATCGAAAATCCAGCATTGTGGATAGTAGCCATAGAAACAGCTCACAGAACGGAAGCGTTGTCTTGGTGGAACAAAACGCCGCGTTTCATTTTTCACGATCTTTTGGTATGAGTTTTGTGGAATAGTCTTCCGTTATTGTGTAACCTCGTGGTAAATAATCAACAAGAAGAACTCCCTCAGAATCTCAAAGCACTGTTGCCATTATCTTTCCGGCCGATGAAGTTACACGGAGCTTTCATGCAGAATGATGAACTCAGGTTTCATCTGCAAATACAAATCTTTTCAATAACCCATCCTAATCCGTCTCCATTAATCTCAAACGTGGCCCGCGTCTGTTCAGGAGGCAACATATTCGGAATTCATTGTGGGCAGATGTTTTTCCTACCTAATTCCACATGCAAAATTTTTAATGCCTCCAACGGAGAACCACTTCTCTCAGGAATATATTTGACCGTATTTCTCCAATCATTCACTACCATATGACGGATCAAATGACAACCGTTTTCGGAATTCCGGCACCAATTCTCAATTACATGATATGACGAGGTAGAATCGCCCAACACTATGGACATCTTATTATAAATTTCCTGCGGTGATAAACCATTCTTAGAAAGATATTTTATCACAGTCCTTGTCGCAAATGTTTCTATTTCAACAAAATCACCAGCACTACAGTAATATTAAATGTATAACTTTTATAAACAAGAAGATAGACACTTGTAACTTGGCACACATTAATGACAATAACTGACGTTTATAGGAAAAAAATATTCAATTGTCGATCAATGCCTTCTGTGTTAGGGACAAGAATTGATTAACCGTCCTCGTACTTATCGTACAACATTCTGTAAAGCACCATGTGTATACTATGTGTAAAATCTTATACAGAATTATACTACTGATCTGTAAGCCTATGATTTTTCGTTTGATATTGACAACGTAAGAAGGAAATTTAAATTAAACATATTTGTTATAAAAGTATCTTGTAGAATGTATACAGTTGACTATGTACACTGGATTCAAATTCATTTGAATTTCTTTAGTATTTTTTTGTAAAATCAATAAATCGTTAATATGGACGTCACTGTTTATACGATCACACTTGATGTTTGATAGTTTATTTTTTTAAATTGTTAAAAGGAAACTTTCTAAAGTAATTTAAAATTGGGGATTTTGTCCTCATCGCTTTTCTTTCATATGCGATCTCCCTACATATGGTTTATTTTAACTAATAGGCAACATATACAAGATTGCAATACCTACAAAAGTGATCGCATAAATAATAAAAACTGATGTTATAAAAATAGTAGTAGTGCAAAAATACGGTTATATCAAATTGCATTAATGATATATTTGAACTTAATTTAGAGCAATTTTCCCCTTATTATAAACTTCCATCATTTTGGAACATAATGCATACAACCCCTATGTCAAGATTTATCTCATTTTCATAGAATCAGGCAATACCAAGAACTAGTTTATTGGTAATAAACTACATGCACTGTCTTTTACATTGGCTGCAGTTCGCGTTACAATATTTAGGTAGACGGCACTAAAGACACGGCCGCGACAGTGAAAAAAAGTATAATGGTTTATTCATGTAAAAATGCGCATAGATTTTCAAATTCTCCCCTAAAACATAATTATTATTTTGCCAAAACATACATACATGTATTTAAAAAAATTAAACTCTATGGCTATTTTAGCTCTAGTTGTTCTACAGCGATCCAAATGAACCATTATAAGTAAAAATAGTGGTATTATCTATGCACATAAAAATGTCTGCGGTAGATAACATACTGTTTTGCTTCTTATTAGCGCAAATTTATTGTATATTTTCTAATCTCCCTTTCATTTTAATGAACTATTCATATCCGAATGAATAGTCTACGGACAGGCACTCGCTATTTCCGCCTGAATTTTAAATTGGTTTATGATTGTACTTACGTTTTACTTCCTTGTCCACCTCTAAACCCCTACTGAAGGTTAACTTTTTCATTAAAACTTATCTTTCTGTATAAATTTTCCTTCACTTTGTTTTAAACTCAGAAATCGTGTGTGACGCAGAATTCTACATTCACATACACAGATTTAAGCAGTCACCAGCAGGTCTATAAAACTTACCAGAAAAGCATTTTTTATAAACAGGCATTAATTTTTTTAATAGTAAATAAAAATTCGTATGCTTTGTAGCCGTTGCTTGGCAAATGAACCAGGTACAAATTATTATTCTTTTACGTGTTTTCAATATTATAGACAATTTGCTTAATTTTATTTTCTGAATGGAAATTGAAAACAAGTTGACCTGTAACATGCGTTACATAAAGTGCGCGCCAAAAATATGGAAGATACGAAATAAAACTGGATCAAATAATTTTTTGTAAAAAGCTGAAGCAAATATCAAAGTTATTTTCCCATATTCATTTGTTCTTAAGAGATGACGCCATCAGAATTTTTTAACAAGTCCGTGATTTTGATAGATCCTTCAATTGTCTAAATGACAGTATAAACATTTTGACATCTTACATCAACAAAATTTCGGGATATAAATCATTGAATGTTTAGAAACACCTTTAATAGAATGCAAGAAAGAAATTGAAATTGTAATTGATAGCCAAAGTAAACAATAACAAATACACCAAAGATTTTGAAATGAGAAAACAACCTCAGGTATCAAAGAAAATGCTCAAAATTCCACTCATTCAATTCTTGACGGTAAGGAAATCTAGCCACAAAAACTCTTAAGACATTATGAATGACATCTTCAACAATTCTTTGAATTTCCTGTCTAATAATATTATTGAAATATTGGACGTTTTGTGGTCTAGTAAAATAAACTTCTGACTTCAAACATCCCCATAAAAAAAATAATCGAGGGTATAAGGTCAGGAGATCCGCTGGTCATTCTATTGGTTCTCGTCTACCAATCCACTTTGCAGGAAAGCAATGATTCAGAAAGTCGCGGACAGGACGCGCATAATGTGGCGGTGCGCCATCTTGTTGATAACAAAGGGCACATCTGGATCATCTTGGTTTGTGTAACGTATCGCAAGTTCTGGAGTTTCCGTCAAAGAAAACAGGACCTATTCTTCTGGTGTCCACTGTTCCAGCCCACACGTTTACTTTTTGTTGATGTTAGGTGTATGCCTTAACCATCCATTGAGGATTTTCCCTACTCCACTACTTGCAGCTCTGACGGATAACTGATCCATTCAAGAAAAAAAAAGACGTGGTGTTGGAAACGTCCAATTTTCTTAAAGAAAATGCATCAGTATTCTGCAAAATTGCAGACGTCGGCCAGGATCATCTTCATTGAGCTCGTGAACAAGCCGAATTTTAAAAGGATGATACTGATCTTTTCTCAGTAACCTGAGTACTGAACTCTGACTGATGTCATTTTCTGTTGCGACTGGTTGGGAACCACAATTAGAATTTTCTTCGATTTGTAAATGAATGTCGATGTTCTTGTCTTCATTCACTTTTGAACGACCACTTTTTGAAATTTCTCCCATCTGCTAATTCCCGTCTCCCTAAATTGTCTTCAAATTTTACTAATCGTTGATCGCCTGATAGGTCGATCTGAATACTTCACTTTAAACACATCACACACTTCTTGTGTTCTTGCAAGATTTTCATACCCGATAATCTAAAATATCTGTGCGTTGTGTGTTTGTTGTATGCAATCTGTATGTACTTGTAAAAAGTAAAGCGCTACCCGTTTGGCTGAAATATTAGTGTAGGTTATGAGCACCTGACTATCTGGATAATTAAAGCACTAGATTAAATTAGTAATAATAAAAGCAAATATGGATGATGTCACCCTAATTTCTGTCATACAGCATTATGAAGAATTATAAAATTTTACAAAAGAGGCAAATAAATGGGAAGAGATAGGAAATGTAATGAAGTAGTCAGGTAAAAATTCTGTAAAACTTTAAGTATTGTTTCTCTAAATATAGGATGAACCGAAAATCACCTTCTCCGTTTTCGGCACTTTTCTTCTTTTTCTTGTTCGTTGAGCAAAGCTACCATTAAAAACAATTCTTCTTCTGAACTCAATTCATTTCTACTAACCTAGATGAAATGGCCTGGGTATGTGGGTGTTTCTTCTGCTTGCAGCTAAGGCCGCAAAGAAATTTGGGACGTTTGGGCTTGGGTTCGATACCGGGCCCCAGCGATACCAAATTCTCTTATTCTCTTAAGTATAGATAGTTTACGTTAGATTAAGTTTAGCCTAAGTACAAAAGTCCCAGTGGTTTCAGTGCAAATAACGTGACTACGTAAACAATAAACGCTACAACAAAATAAAATCCGTTCCGTCGAAACTTTTTGTAGGCAATGTAACCAAATAAAGTCCGTTCCGTGTAATGTGAATAGTACGCGCCTACTTTAAAACGATTTTGTTTATCTTATTTCGATACTACTAATATAATTTGTTAACAATGTGTTTCTGAACATGCAATGATGTATTTCTCACAAATGTTGTTATGTTTATACTCTCATTTAGACAATCGAAGGATTTATCGTAATCAACGAAAAAAATGAGGGGCTGACATTTAAAAAATTCTGATGACTTAAGAACACATGAATGTGGGAAAATGATTTTGGCATACAAATCTGCATTTTTAAAGAAGGAAATCGACGTGTTTCAAAATTTTAACAAATAATTATTTGCTTCAGGTTTCTTTTCATTCATTCATACTACCGTTCTCGCCTGGAACCGCTTTCGCATTACTTCGAGGGGTTGCGGGCGTCCCTTACATACTAGCCATTCATGCAACATTCGCCCTAAACTTAACTAAGTGAAATACGGTCGCCTGAACCGGTGTTCGACCGATTGGACGGTATTTCACTGTGGCTTCGACTGACACTGCGTATCCGCAGTGCCCCATCGAGGTCCCTACTTCAGGTTTATTTGCTATGTTTCATACTTTCTTATTTTCTTCTCAAACGTTGCGTGTTTTTTTCATGTTACAACTATGCAACATGTGGTAGCAATTCGACATAAAAGTTATTCAACCTTAGCTTAACTTTTTCACTTTCAACTTCTTATCACAGTACGACTAATTTATATTTTGTACACAACAATATTGATAACTAAAGCTATAAATTAAAATTGAGGCAGCAGGACCAAATAATTAAAATTACTATAGTTCATAAAACATCTATATTAAGAAGCTTGGCCAGTATTAAAATCAATTATTTTCTTTAATATCGAATTGCTGAAACATAAGCCATAAATTGTTACATGTATGCTCGACGGAATATGCAATTTAAAAAAAACATAAACTATATCAAAAAGATGATGTACTAGGCACAGCAATTTATCTCTCAAATTATTATTATATCTCAATAAATACATGTAAAGACACAAGTGACAAGCTATCATGTTGCACAATTGCATAAACGTAAAAGGGCATTTGATATATTATTTATTATTCCAACTATATTCTCGAACATTGCGGCTGTAATCTCTAAATTTCCTGGCTGAATTTGCCAATTATTGTTGGTCACTTCAAAATTAAGCCGAATTTACATGTGTTTAGTATTTGAAGCAAGTGACTAAAATAAGTAGCTAAATTTAGTTACTTGCGTTGTCTAAACAGCTTCATTTAGCACTTAAGCAAGTACACGATTTATGCAATTGTTTAGTAAAGTAAATAGAAATCATTTCTACTTCCTTGGTCAAGTAATTTGCCCCCTCCACGACTCTCACTTACTATACAAGTGTAAACAGGCCGGTTTAGTGAAGTTTAGAACCAACCTTTTAGTAGCCAATATTTAAATCCCTACTCAAATGCGATTACTAGTCAGCAGATAGCATGCAATCTTTGAACAATAACGTTGGTGCTTGTTGGTCTGTGGTAAGGGATGCATTTAACTTTCCTGGCAATGGCAGTAAAATCTTGCGATGCAACCTTTTATTGAAACTGGAGATAATTATAATATATATTATAAAATGTTATAGTATTCCCTGAATATTGTTAAATATCTTAACCTTATAATGAGTGCCATTGTCTTACTAACGATGTAGGTAATCATGTTAAATTTGTTTTGCAATATGAATCAACCACAATTTATAACAGCGCATTAAGATTAACATACTACCCGATCGCATGGAAGTTTGCATAAATAATAATAATCAATAAACCAAATAAACCTCCAAATGCAGATTTCCTCGTACCGACCAGTAAGCTTGCTACCGATCCTGTCCAAAACCTTAGGTAGACTACTGCTCAAAAGTATATCTAAAAGCACTGAAATAAACACAGTAATATCAACCCACTAATTTTACTTTAGGGAAAGTCATACAACGGTACAACAATGCCACAGGATCGTTAAAACCGTACACACAAGCCTAGAAGAGAAAGACTTATGCACAGCTGCCTTCCTGGACGTTCAACAAGCTTTCGATCGCGTATGGCATGACGGTCTCCTGTATAAACTTAAATGGTTCCTTCCCACACCTCACTATCTGATCCTGAAATCATATCTCATAGACCGATACTTTCAAGTAAGATTCAACAGTAAAACCTCCAACTATCACCCTATAAAATCTGATGTTTCTCAAGGAAACGTCCTGGGTCCCTTCCTGTATTTACTTTTCACAACGGACATTCCAGCCACAAATTCTACAAAATTGCCACATTGGCCGACGATTTCGCCGTAATATCAATAAGTGATAACCCTGAACTAGCATCCGACAACTTGCAAACACACCTCAACCTGATACAAGATCGGTTGGACAGATGGAAAGTCACAGTTAATCAAACAAAATCCTCTCACAATACTTTCACTAACTGAAATATCGTGTCCCACTGTCACATTAAACAGCACACAATTACCAGTAAACAGTCAAGTGTAATATCTAGGGCTAACAATCGATCAACAACTCACATGGAAAGCACACATCATAACAAAGGAAACACAAATAAACCTAAAAATCGTCAAATGGCGAACAGGACGTAAATCAAAACTCTCCACAGAAAATAAAACTATAAGTACATAATAAAGCCTATATGAACCTATGGAGTTCAACTGTGGGGCCGTGCAAAACCATCTAATACACAAATAATACAAAAATCCTATCGAAGATACTCAGAAAGATCTTCAATGCACCATGGTACATTAGTAACAAGACCCTGCACGACGACTATGGTATACCGCTTGTTGGAGAAGAAATTAACATGCTAACAAGACTCTACCTAGAACAGCTCCCAGAATATCCCAATGAGAAAGCAAGACAACTACATTAAAATCAAAAAAAGGTTGAAAAAACAGTGGCCTACGTATGCGTTAAATCAGTGATCAGTCATTTTATACGGATATTTCCAAATGAGTGACCAATTATCTTACTAGATAGGAGAGTTATCATTGAACAACTTCTCTAGCAGGTTGTACAATTTGCAGTTTCATATAATAACATTAAAAGTGTATATTATGTAATTAAAAATAAAGTATTATTTTAAACATTTATGGTTGTATAACATATTTATATATCCATTCACAAATTTTCCTGAATACGTTCTTGATCGCCTACCTGCAACGACCCTAACACTAGCAGCTTATCTTCAAGTCAACAGCATAACATTCGCTACTAAAAGTTTGGTCCAACTATATTTATGTTTAATTCTCAAAGTGCAAATGTAAAAATTACAACGCCCTGGGGTGAAGACACGACGCTAAAATTTGCACAGGAGTATAAAGGTCGAAAATGTTAATGGAATACCTACGACGATAAATACTTATAAAAAGAAATAGGATTCATTGTTTAATGGAAGGGCTACTTTATCCAGTAATATGTCTAACTGTCCCCTGGATAATTTCAAGTGGTTTCTGTATTATTCCACATAATCAGCGAATTCTTTTAGTAATATGCACCATGCGCTAAGATTGTTTCTACGAGATAACCACTTTCTTATTCATATCCGCATCTTTCTGTTTAAATAATTTTTTTTTTGACAAGATTCACGCTATGCAATTCCGTTAAAATACAAGATGACGTTAACTAACCAAAGAAACAATAGTAATGTGTAAACTAAGTTGTAATTCTACATGAAGTTGTGTGTTAGTTAACATTTCCATCATATCTGTGTATGTGAATCAGCGCTACCTCTTGTACATGAGGTCGAAGTTTCCCGTTAATAAAAATATTGTGTTTGTTCATAAAAGTAATTTTTTTGCAGAACATAATTTCTTAGATTTAATGTTTTCCAGTTTAAAAGTTTTTTTTGCAATACTGGCTGGCTTTAGTGCTTAGAAATATACGATTTTTCTTAAAACTTAATATTAATGAATAGTAAATTTATTTTATTAGTTAAAAATTAAATTAATTAGTACTTTCTTAAAGTTTTATTACATATTTCTTAAGTTCCTGTTTTATTAATGCAGTGCAGAGTTCTTAGATAAAACATGCAAAAATATTTTTACGCTAAGTATGACGTTAATGCTTATTAACATTTAGTTTATAAACAGCGCTAGATGTAAATTTACTCAGTCGAGGTGACCTTCATTTAACCCATGTCGTTTTATCTCTTATCTGGCTTTTTTTCTGTATTTTGTTTCGTTTCTAAACACTCATGAAAATACACAATTTATTTTACAGTCTTCAGTAGTAAATACCCAGCACAGACTTATCAGCTGATGCAAAACTGCCTGATATTACGAAATCAATAACTATCGCTTGCTTTCTTCCTTGATTAGAGGATAAAATTCCCGAAAATTTCGAAAATACTTTTTAATTATATGATTGTATCATACCAAACAGATTGAATATACTAAAGGATCTAAATATTAGTTTTTAAATTATTAAATGAAGGTGAACATTGTATGTGCATTATAGTTTAAGAGATTTCTGAATATGATATATTCATTTATAGTTTTACATTAACATATATTACTGGAATTTTTCCACGTAACGATAATATTAGTTTGTAACCAATTGTAAACAAAATTAACAGACGAATCAGTAGCAAAACATGCAATTTCTTTGGTAAAACGCCGTTTCTTGAACTATGTAGTAATGTTAAATAAAATAAAAACCTTGGTATGCGATAAGAGTTTTAAAGACAACGTTTGTGAAAACAGAATTAGGAAAGTTCTAATTTATCACACGTAAATTATAACATTTTTAAAGAAGGTTTAAGATGTTAAATAGTTTCGTGTTTCATAGTTATAGAGTAAAATGTGACAACAATTACCACACCATTTACCATTTAAAACTTATGCAGATATACAACCAAATTTATACATAGCAATAGTAATGTTTGTATATAACCAAAACCTTAGAAAATAATGGTACGGTAGCTGCATAGAAACTGCTATATAAAAACACTACCCTAGTCATCGACAGGAAAGAATAGAGAAATAAACCCACCTCTTCTTTGCACGTTCACCCTCAGCGTTCAGGTAGAAATGTGGGGGACCTACACGTTAACGTCGAACCCGAACAACACAACTTCTAGCGAAGGGTTTTGGTGTTGAGGCCACACGGTTGCCAACTGGATTGGGGAATTGTATGTGATGGGTTGCAGCAAGATTTTTAAATGCTGCGGTGGTAACCCAGAAGGAGAGCGCTTTGTCAAGTGAGCTACCACCAAATATGCTGAATACTAATTACAATTGTAGATTGGACAATAGTTTTTCAAAACAAATAAATGCAGATATGATGAGCTCGCGCAGTTTTTGAATACAACATTAATATAACTGGTTTATAGGGACTTTTATTAACTATTGTGACCTGTTCATGATCTAAAAAAGCGTACAAAACCGCTTAATTTGTCCAAGAAGCTTGTCTGTGCGAGAATTATTCAAAAAATTGGTGTTTAAAATTTTTCTACTTGAAAAGTAGTTGTCCAATTGACGGAAAATTTACGTTAATTATAGCTCTTGAGCATTAAACCTTTATTTTATATAAATATTTTGAGAATAAAACAGCAATAAAACCAAACTTATTTTTCAAAAATTACTACGAAGATATAATTAAACATTGTCATGTAATAGAAATCTATATACCCTACAGAATGAGATTTTATTAGTGAAGTAAATCTCTACAGGCATCCAACAATTAAATAAAAACATTTTTTGATAATGTTATCCTGTTGTACAAAAACGGAACTTTACATTCTGGTGAAATTTAAAATTCTTTAAAACAACAAACTGATAGAAATCCGGAAACGGAAACATAAGTTAGATGTGTTTCTAGTACAGTGTACTACAATACTACAGTGTTCTAGGTTGTCTCAATTCAAATCGAAGGAGTTTCCCAATTTCCTAGATTCAAAATTAAGACTTTTAAAAGTATATGCACTTTATGAATATTGTGACACCAGAAAAGTTGCCATAAGGAATCCGCTGTACATTCTCATATTCTTTTACAGCCCTTAAAAAAAACAAATTAACCTTTCAACCTTTATTGAAAATAAAAATGCAAATTGAAAAGTAAGTGTCAAATTATTTATTAGATTCGATTGAAAATCTACAACATAAAAACTAAGTTAACACAAACATAATTGTTTTTTATTAGGTAATACAAAAATTATAGTTTCCAAAACGGCATATCGAATATTAGGAACAGCTGTAAAGAATGTTTTATTGTTTTATTAGGGCGGTTAAATATTAGAAAAGGCTTTCTAATTTACACTGAAATTATGAAGAAGATAGGATTAACATATACAGGGTGTCCTTTAAATGCCTTAAAAGCTTCAGGTAGAATTTTTCCTTTATGAATGCTTAATACAAATCTTCAAAAAAAAGTAGGTATTTGGAGCTTAGTTTTCTTGTACGAGAGTGTTAAAGGTCATATCTTTAAAACAGAATTTCATGGAAACAATAACGAGAACTTTAATGTTGCACGTATCTGCCGATAAGTGACTGACTGCCACTTGATTATGTAAAGATTAATAT